>NW_026473884.1:0-10752 GCF_026875155.1 Cherax quadricarinatus
CGCACACACACCCCAACACCCCACACACACACGCCAACCCACACACACAACACACACACCAACACACACACACACACAACCACACACACACACACACACAACCACACACGCACAAAACACACACACAACACACACACACCCCCACAACCACCCCCAAAACACACACACACACAAAACACACACACACACACCACACACACACACACACAACACACACACACACACACACACACACGCACACACACACACACACACACACACACACACAAAACACACACACACACACACACACACACACACACACACATATTGGAGTATGGCACCAGTTTGGAACCCACACCTAGCCAAGAGATGGCGTCCTCCCGAGATGGTACATTTACTTGTATATTCGTCCCAGAAAGTTTTTATTTGGCCCTGTGTGATGGGAATGTTTTCCCTGTCAATATAGAGGAGGTAAAGAGAAGTGATGTTGTGATAAGTGAGTCAGACATCAATATTATTTATGGCTACTCTTTACTTTTCTTAAGTTTAATTCGTTAATTTTTTACTCATTGTCTGATCCAGAAAGGGTCTCAGACTTCCCACATTTTTACATCACTAACAGTGCCCTCAGACTTCGCACATTCTTCACTAACAATGTCTCAGACTTCCCACATTCTTACATCACTAACATGTCTGCAGACTTCGCACATTCTTCACTAACAATGTCCAGACTTCCCACATTCTTACATCACAAACATTTCCTCAGACTTCCACCATTCTTACATAAATAACAATGTCTCAGACTTCTCACATTCTTACATCACTAACAGTGTCTCAGACTTCCCACATTCTTACATCACTAGCAATGTCCCAGACTTCGCACGTTCTTCACTAACAATGTCTCAGACTTCCCACATTCTTACATCACTAACAATGTCTCAGACTTCCCATATTCTAACATCACTAACAGTGTCTCAGTTTTCCCACATTCTTACATTTCTAACAATGTCAAACGATTTCCCACATTTCTAACATCTGCGGCACGCCTGGGCACTATCAGTGCACAACCAGGGTGCCGCGGCACCCTCTTTAAAAAGCATTGTATGACCCATAAAAAGTGAGAGAGAGTGAGAGACAGAGAGAGTGAGAGACAGAGAGAGAGAACTACATCTGTATATATATACCCTGATGAAGATCATCTTTCTCGTTGAAATATGACTAGTGGGGTACCACAAGTCTGTGTTCTTGTTACCTATAAATTTCTATATAAAAAATTATACTAGAAAGAAAAAACCCTGTAATATAACATATATAAAAACATACAGAATTTTTAAGGAGAGAAAATATTTAAAAAATAATTATGAGAATATGTGACTAGATTGAATATAACCCAACAATGTGGTGTAACTTTAGGGATGTTAGAGACAAAATAATCAACACTTGTCCTGTTCTCTGAATCTTTGTGTCGTTGTTGACGGTGATTATTATATATGGAAAATTACCAATCCTTATTCACTACTATTTATACCTATTACTTCTACTACATTATTTGATAATTTCAACAGTTCTGCAGAACAAAATGAGTCTCTAATCTAGTCTGTAACACCCCAGACATTCAGGTTGTTATGGTTGGAACTCACCCTTGTATTTTATCTTGTTATCTTTATTTACTTTTAAAAACCCTGAATGGTAGCAAAAAAAAATGGACGATAATTGATAAAGATAATTGAGCATTAGTTGGTGTGGTAGAGCAGCATCTGGTAAGTGGCAGCTTGTGTACCATCTGGTAGAGTGGCAGCTTGTGAACCATCTGGTAGAGTTGGGAGCTTGTGTACCATCTGGTAGAGTGGCAGCTTGTGTACCATCAGATAGAGTGGCACTTGTAAACCCTCTAGTAGAGTGGCAGCTTGTGTACCATCTATAGAGTGGCAGCTTGTGTACCATCTGGGAGAGTGGCATCTTGTGTACCATCAGGTAGAGTGGCAGCTTGTGTCCAATCTAGTAAGTGGCAGCTTGTGTACCATCTGGTAGAGTGGCAGCTTGTGTACCATCTGGTAGAGTGGCAGCTTGTGTACCATCAGGTAGAGTGGCAGCTTGTGTACCATCTAGTAGAGTGGCAGCTTGTGTACCACTGGTAGATGGCAGCTTGTGTACCATCTGGTAGTGGCAGCTTGTGGGACCATCTAGTAGAGTGGCAGCTTGTGTACCATCTGGTAGAGTGGCAAACTTGTGTACCATCTGGGAGAGTGGCAGCTTGTGTACCATCTGTAAGTGGCAGCTTGTGTACCATCTGGTAGAGTGGCAGCTTGTGTACCATCAGGGAGAGTGGCAGCTTGTGTACCATATAGTAGAGGCAGCTTGTGTACCATCTGGGAGAGGGGCAGCTTGTGTACCATCTGGTAGTGGCAGCTTTTGTAACCAAACTGGTAGAGTGGCAGCTTGTGTACCATCTGGTAGAGTGGCAGCTTGTGACCATCTGTAGAGTGGCAGCTTGTGTACCCCTGGTTTGAGTGGCAGCTTTGTACCATCTGGGAGAGTGGCAGCTTGTGTACCATCTGGTAGATGGGGAGCTTGGTGTACCATCTGGTAAGTGGCACTTGTGTACCATCTGGTAAAGGGGGCAGCTTGTGTACCATCTGGTAAGTGGCAGCTTGTGTACCATCTGGTAGAGTGGCAGCTTGTGTACCATCAGTAAGTGGCAGCTTGTGTACCATCTAGTAGAGTGGCAGCTTGTGTACCATCTGGTAAGTGGCAGCTTGTGTACCATCTGGTAAGTGGGAGCTGTGTACCACTGGTAGAGTGGCAGCTTGTGTACCATCTGGTAAGTGGGAGCTTGTGTACCATCAGATAGAGTGGGAGCTTGTGTACCATCTAGTAGATGGCAGCTTGTGTACCATCTAGTAGAGTGGCAGCTTTTTGTACCAAACTGGTAGAGTGGCAGCTTGTGTACCATCAGGTAGAGTTGGGAGCTTGTGTACCATCTATTTGAGTGGCAGCTTGTGTACCATCTGTAGAGTGGCAGCTTGTGTACCATCTGGTAGAGTGGCAGCTTGTGTACCATCAGGGAGAGTGGCAGCTTGTGTACCATCTAGTAGAGTGGCAGCTTGTGTACCATCTGGTAGAGTGGCAGCTTGTGTACCATCTGGTAGTGGCAGCTTGTGTACCATCGGTAGAGGGGGCAGCTTGTGTACCATCTGGTAAGTGGCAAACTTGTGTACCATCTGGTAGGGCAGCTTGTGTACCATCTGGTAAAAGTGGCAGCTTGTGTACCATCTGGTAGAGTGCAGCTTGTGTACAATCTGTAGAGTGGCAGCTTGTGTACCATCTGGTAGAGTGGCAGCTTGTGTACATCTGGTAGAGTGGCAGCTTGTGTACCATCTGGTAAGTGGCAGCTTGTGTACCATCAGTAAGTGGCAGCTTGTGTACCATCTGGTAGAGTGGCAGCTTGTGTACCATCTGGTAGAGTGGCAGCTTGTGTACATATCCAAGGTCTATCCTGGTACTGTTTACAATGTGTGTTGTTGTATGTTTTATCCTGGTGTTGAGAAACTGGTCCCTGGTGTTCCACTGTCATTTATATCTGTACTTCCTGTTGCCCTTAATTGTTTGTCCTGTATTATCTTTAATACTTCTCTATCTACTTTAAAAATACTCTGGTTACCTTGTATACTTTTCGTTGATGCATATTTTTTGGCACTGCTTTCTATTTACGTGGAATTTTGAGCAACGTAGATCGTAACATTTTCTGGTGAGAAGTGATGGTCTGGCCATCTTGGGCAGAAAGTTCCTGTATTATTATTACATAACATGTTGGAGGACTTTCTGATGTTTGGGTATTTACATCATATTCCATAATTTGTTGATTTCCTTGACGTAGGGGTTTTTATCCCATAGTGGCTCATCGAAGGTGCCGCCACGCCCCCCCGCGCGTCCCACCCCTTCCCCCAACTCTTTTTTTTCTTTTATTTTCGCTCCGCCTTCATCGGCGTCCCCACGCAGTGTCCTCCATGCAAGGTCATGGAGAAGATCATCAGGAGGAGAGTGGTGGGGCACCTGGAAAGAAACAAGTGTATAATTGACAACCAGCATGGTTTCAGGGAAGGAAAATCCTGTATCACAAACCTACTAGAGTTTTATGACAAGGTGACAGAAGTAAGACAAGAGAGAGAGGGGTGGATCGACTGCATATTTTTGGACTGCAAGAAGGCCTTCGACACAGTTCCTCACAAGAGGTTACTGCAAAAGCTAGAGGATCAGGCACACATAACAGGAAAGGCACTGCAATGGATCAGAGAATATCTGACAGGGAGGCAACAACGAGTCATGGTACGCGACGAGGTGTCAGAGTGGGCGCCTGTGACAAGCGGGGTTCCACAGGGTCAGTCCTAGGACCTGTGCTGTTCTTGGTATATGTGAACGACATAACGGAAGGGATAGACTCAGAAGTGTCCTTGTTTGCAGATGATGCGAAGTTAATGAGAAGAATCAAATCGGACGAGGATCAGGCAGGACTACAAAGAGACCTGGACAGGCTACAAGCCTGGTCCAGCAACTGGCTCCTTGAATTTAACCCTGCCAAATGCAAAGTCATGAAGATTGGGGAAGGGCAAAGAAGACCGCAGACACAATATAGTTTAGATGGCCAAAGACTGCAAACCTCACTCAAGGAAAAAGATCTGGGGTGAGTATAACACCGAGCATATCTCCTGAGGCGCACATCAATCAATAACTGCTGCAGCATACGGGCGCCTGCCAAACCTACGGATAGCGTTCCGATACCTCAGTAAGGATTCGTTTAAGACTCTGTATACCATCTACGTCAGGCCCATACTGGAGTATGCAGCACCAGTTTGGAATCCAAACCTAGTCAAGCACGTCAAGAAATTAGAGAAAGTGCAAAGGTTTGCAACAAGACTAGTCCCAGAGCTACGGGGATTGTCCTACGAAGAAAGGTTGAGGGAAATCGGCCTGACGACACTGGAGGACAGGAGGGTCATGGGAGACATGATAACGACGTATAAAATACTGCGCGGTGGACAAAGTGGACAAAGACGGGATGTTCCAGAGATGGGACACAGACACAAGAGGTCACAATTGGAAGTTGAAGACTCAGATGAATCAAAGGGATGTTAGGAAGTATTTCTTCAGTCATAGAGTAGTCAGGCCATGGAATAGCCTAGAAAGTGATGTAGTGGAGGCAGGAACCATACACAGTTTTAAGACGAGGTATGATAGAGCTCATGGGGCAGGGAGAGAGAGGACCTAGTAGCAATCAGCGAAGAGGCGGGGCCAGGAGCTGTGACTCGGCCCCTGCAACAACAAATAGGTGAGTACACACACACACGCACAACCATCACACCACTATCCACTTCACAACACATACATACACTATTGCACCACGTTGTACAACCCCTCAACAGGTCACAACAAGTCACAACATGGAGATTTCAATACTCCCTCAGATATAATTCTACTGGATTATAACACATTTACCAGCAATGTCTACACCAACTCTCCTCATCTCTAAACGTCTACTGCTCAAATGAGTTCATTTAACCTTTATTTGCCTGGTGAGGGATGCCTATGATTGTGAGGTACATTCATGACCTCAGATAAGATCTCAGGTCATCCCAAGAAAGCGCCTTAGGACATACATTGACCCATATAGATCCCACCAACTTCACTAGTCAGTCATCACCTCTATTCAACCAATATCACTACCACCTCTATATTTTCTTTAAAATGTTCACGCTCTACCTTCATTTTAATTAAAATTTACACATAATCCCATTATTATTATTATTATTATTATTATTATTATTATAATCATGGTGGAGCACTATACTCACAACTCATAACACATAACACGTGACCCTCATCAAGCTCCAGCACTTCACAAGTCACAATTTTTTCACTATCCACCTGCATTTTCACTTGGCTTAATATTATAACACTCTCACTATCCACCCTCAATTTTCACTTGTCTCGGTAATACAACTCACAACAAATAACACAATTATCTTAACCCACATTACCAACTCGATATTACAAGTCACACACACAATATCCACTCCCATTTGTCACTCATAACCCACAATATTCTATAACTTCCATTTTTCACTCATAACTCCCAACAACCCACAACAACATCACTTCTCAAGTCACAATTTTCACTATCCACCCGCAATACACTATTGCACCACGTTGTACAACCCCCAACAGGTCACAAGAAGTCACAATTTTCACTATCCACCCTCATTTTCCCTTGTCTCAATATTATAACACTCACTATCCACCCCTCAACTTCATACTGTACATACCTGTATATAGTGGGTGAAGGCAAATATACATTATAGTCTATTTCTGAGTTTGTTTGCTCCAATTCCCATTACGACCAGGTCGTAATATATGTTAACATCCATATATCACAATATATAACAACAGTATGGGAGACATTAACACACAGTCGTACCAGCCAGGTTGTGGCAGCCACCACCATAACAACAGTATGGGAGACATTAACACACAGTCGTACCAGCCAGGTTGTGGCAGCCACCACCATAACAACAGTATGGGAGACATTAACACAGTCGTACTGGCCAGGTTGTGGCAGCCACCACCATAACAACAGTATGGGAAACATTAACACAGTCGTACTGGCCAGGTTGTGGCAGCCACCACCATAACAACAATATGGGAGACATTAACACAGTCGTACTGGCCAGGTTGTGGCAGCCACCACCATAACAACAATATGGGAGACATTAACACAGTCGTACTGGCCAGGTTGTGGGAGCCACCACCATAACAACAGTATGGGAAACATTAACACAGTCGTACTGGCCAGGTTGTGGCAGCCACCACCATAACAACAATATGGGAGACATTAACACAGTCGTACTGGCCAGGTTGTGGCAGCCACCACCATAACAACAATATGGGAGACATTAACACAGTCGTACTGGCCAGGTTGTGGCAGCCACCACCATAACAACAGTATGGAAACATTAACACACTGTCGTACTGGCCAGGTTGTGGCAGCCACCACCATAACAACAGTATGGGAAACATTAACACAGTCGTACTGGCCAGGTTGTGGCAGCCACCACCATAACAACAATATGGGAGACATTAACACACAGTCGTACTGGCCAGGTTGTGGCAACACACAGTCGTACTGGCCAGGTTGTGGCAGCCACCACCAAAATTCTTATTGTCAAAAGATCGAATAATCCAAGTCTTTATTTTCATCACCGAAAGTTTTTGTTTTGCATCTGTGGTGGTGAATGTTTTTCACGTCAATAATGAAGAAGGGAAAGAAGTGTATATGTGAAAACTGAGAGATTTATTTAATAATTAATTCTACTTAAACAAAGTGCTTATTAAAATGATTTATAAGAATATCTTTGTCTTAATCACAAGTCTCTCAGGTTTGTTACTTTTTTCACATACATGTATTTACGTCTTTTTCCAAAATATTTCCTCAGAATATTGGAACCCTCATTCCTTTTTTCTTCCAAGAAAATTGAAATTATATGTTGAAGAATTTTCCTATTTCTTTTACACTATTTATACAGTATTGTATAATTTAAACTATCGTGTGGGAGAGTGCAGTTATGCTTATGAGAATGTGTACACATATATGTATATGTGTGTGTTGGTAGCATGGTGTTTGTAGTGATGTTTATGTGTAGACCAAAGTTAAAAGTAAACATCAGAAGAAAAGGTGTATGTTCTACATAATAATTCACAATAAAGACGAACACAGTTCGGTGGTACAGCTGTCAGCTTGCCTGACTGCTGACAGCAAAGTCAGCCAGTCAGTATGAAAGAAATGAGGCAATAAAGTTAAAAATGGGAAATTCAGAATGGCTTAATTAAGGTTGAAGTGTGTGACGCAGTTGGAATAAAGTTCTGGTATAATTCATGATTTTGTTCATAATGTTTATAAAAGAAGAAAATGGAATTTTTTTAAATATGTAATAATTATAATGGAATAAGACTGTTAATGGGAAAGATAAAATATGTGTAACAAAGAAGAGTGTGAATTAAGAAAGGGAAGGGAATATGTGGATCATGTGTAAACACTGATACAACACTTATGTAAAGGAAAGCAGCACTTAGGTGCATTTATAGGTTTGCAAAATATATATGAGAGATGTTAGTAGGTAACGTTTTGATAGCTATAGTGTTGAATTAAGTTATAATATGCAACAAAAACGGTAAATATTTACACAAAAAACTAGGTCCTAGATAATGTTGTGTGATGTCACCTGTGATCTTAAAGACGTGTGATGTCACTGTACTTTGGTCAAAAGACAATATATGTATAAAGCAAACCATCATGTAGACCAGATGTCACTGGAAACACAGTGTTATTAGCATACTATGTTAAAACTCTGTACTCTCTCACACACACACACTCGGACACAAACACACACTCTCTCTCTGTCTCTCTCTGTCTGTCTGTCTGTCTGTCTGTCTCTCTCTCTCTCTCACATGTGTATGGCATGGTTCGTTTATATGAAGATACTTTTACATGTGTGTATGTTTGTGCGCTTGTTAGCTTTCCAATGTCAAATGCGACAGATGAATTAATAAATAAAAATGAAGACAGTGTAATATTTAATACAGTTTCATTGATGTAGACAAATTCATCAACACTTTGGCAATCATCTATATAAAATAAAACACTCACAAATACTTTTAAACTGCTATATTATTAAAAAAAATCTTAAACTCATAATAACTTCACAGTGTAACATAAAAGGAATTCCAAAATTATAATTAATTAGCCAGTTCTTGGTGGCCGAACTGTGTGGCAGCTTGGTGGCGTCTAGCTGGTGTACGGTCGCGGCTGTCTTGGTGGCTGGAATTACTGGACGCAGTTTTCTGTGTGTCACCTCCAGTAATTCCACCCACCTGGACAGTCTCTACCGTAGACCAGCTAGACAAGGCCAAGTTTCCACCCAGCAAAGTCACTGGGGGTGGCAACCGCTGACTCTGGGGAAGTGGGGAAGGGAGTCCATCTAAGGTGACACAGGTGGACTCCTGGAGACATTCATCCGGGGAAGGCACCGCTGACCTTAGGTAAGTGGGGAAGGGAAGACATCCGGGAGCGAGCGGATGGATTCCTGGATACATGAATTTGGGGAAGGTTGTTGTTAAGGCTGACCTTCGGTAAGTGTGGAAGGGAAAACATCCCGGAGGGAACGGATGAATTCCTGGATACATGAAACTGGGGAAAGCATGAATACATGCGGTTGAGGCTGACCTTGGGGAAGTGGGGAAGGGAAGATATCCGCCGGTAGACGCATAGATTCCTAGATACATGAACTGGGCAAGGCAAGAATACCGCTGACTTTGGGGAAGTGGGGAAGGGAGTCCACCTGAGGTGACACCAAGTGGACTCCTGGAGGCAATGAACCGGAGAAGGCACTGACCTAACTCGCTGACCTTAGGTAAGTGGGGAAGGGAGGATATCCGGGAGCGAACGGATGGATTCCTGGATACATGAACTTGGGGAAGGTTGTTGTTGAGGCTGACGTTGGGTAAGTGGGGAAGGGGAGACATCCGGGAGCGAACGGATGGATTCCTGGATACATGAACCTAGGGAAGGAAGGAATACAGGTTGGTGAGGCTGACCTTGGGGAAGTGAGGAAGGGGAAACATCCGGAGGCGGACGGATGGATTCCTAGATACATGAACCTAAGGAAGGCTGAGGCTGGAAGGCAGAGAGAGAGAGAGAGAGAGAGAGTGGCGAGGCTGACCTTAGGGAAGTGAGGAAGGGGAGACATTCGGGGGCCCACGGATGGATTCCTGGACACATGAACCTGGGGAAGGCGAGGGGGGGGGGTGGACCTTAAAGACGAACCACTGGCCTCCACGTGGCAAGGTCTGGTAACTCAGAGATAACTCTGAGGTTGACAGTTGTCGCAAATAATAATTATTATAATAAGTTTATTATTAACTGTTACTAATAATTCTTGATTTGGATTCAAATGGGTGGTGTTATTCCCACTCCAGCCTCCCTGACAGTAGCCACGGTGGTGTTATTCCCACTCCAGCCTCCCTGACAGTAGCCACGGTGGTGTTATTCCCACTCCAGCCTCCCTGACAGTAGCCACGGTGGTGTTATTCCCACTCCAGCCTCCCTGACAGTAGCCACGGTGGTGTTATTCCCACTCCAGCCTCCCTGACAGTAGCCACGGTGGTGTTATTCCCACTCCAGCCTCCCTGACAGTAGCCACGGTGGTGTTATTCCCACTCCAGCCTCCCTGACAGTAGCCACGGTGGTGTTATTCCCACTCCAGCCTCCCTGACAGTAGCCACGGTGGTGTTATTCCCACTCCAGCCTCCCTGACAGTAGCCACGGTGGTGTTATTCCCACTCCAGCCTCCCTGACAGTAGCCACGGTGGTGTTATTCCCACTCCAGCCTCCCTGACAGTAGCCACGGTGGTGTTATTCCCACTCCAGCCTCCCTGACAGTAACCACGGTGGTGTTATTCCCACTCAATAACACATAAGACCTGTACAGTAACACAGAAAACCAATACAGGAACACAGAACAATAGTAAATTAACACAGAAGACCAGTACAATAACACAGAAGACCAGTACAGTAACATAGAAAACCAATACAGTAACAAAGAAGAACAATAAAGTAACACAGAAGACCAGTACAATAACACAGAAGACCAGTACGATAACACAGAAGACCAGTACAATAACACAGAAGACCAGTACAATAACACAGAAGACCAGTACAGT
>NW_026473885.1:0-10985 GCF_026875155.1 Cherax quadricarinatus
TCCCAATCTTCTCCAGCAAAGGTCACCTCATGACTCAACTGGCAGCCAAGCTCTCGCTGAGCCGGGCTATTCACTACTTCCACATCACCCGAGCCTTAAATCGAAAGCAGAGAAATTCCAACATATCTCACAGTGCTAAAAATTGTTACTCATACTTACACACCACAAATGATTGTCCTACCAAGGACAAGAAGTTCTGCCCCAAACCTGTGGCCGTGAGGGTCATGACTTCAAGAATTGCACTACTAATCACCACCTAAATGCTTGAACTGCAAGAATGACCACCATACTCTTCTGCCAGGTGCCCTACCAGAAGAGACCATACTCAAGAAACAACAACAACAACAACAAAAAAAACCCCAACCCACAAGCAACCACATATTCTGCTATCGCCAAGCTTCAAGCAACACTACCAAGATACTACAAGCCACGCAACCCTGCTCCCACCACTTCCCTGCCAGCACCTACTGCCGACTCAACCAAGATTCTTTATTCATTAATGTATGCCATGTACAGAATGCAGCTGAGCCTGGTTCCTTCAACACCACCATCAATGAACTTTTCAAACTAAATAATACCCTGGCCTCACATTCCCTGCATCACCACCTTCCACTGAGATCCTAAAATCTACGCAAATATTACCACATCACCGCTGCTCCACCGCTGTCACAAACCTCCACTAGACACAGAGATTGGACCAATCAGAGACCACTGAACGTCGGCAAACCCCCACCATGAGAGTCCACTACCGCTTGCATCCACGCTAGAGCAACGACCATCGGAAATCTCGCCTTCCACCAGTTCAGCCACCAGCCAAGAAAGCAAAAACACAAGAAACTGCGGATGCACCTCACGGTGCCACTGCCACTGACTGTCAGTTCCATAGTCAGGATAGTTCCGACTATGGAACTGAACTTCTCCAGGCTGAGGGACTGACAACCTAAAATTTCCCAACGACTTCAAGGGTGATGGACTGATTACATCGTCTTCACATCTCTACTGTTCCTGCCTACTTTCTGTATTCGACTGAAGAAGCCTACTGTGTAGGCGAAACGTTTCGGAATAAAGTTGCCTAACTGTTGCCTGTGTGTCTTACCTACCAACCTGTCGGTATTGTATACCATTTTGATGTTAATCAGGGTGGTGGTGTGGCGATGTATGTCAAAGAAAATTTAAATTGTCTTAGACCATGATATAAGTTTAAAAAACATCGACACAGAATCTGTTTGGCTACAGTTTCTCGAGGGACGTGACAAATTAATTTTGGGTGTGATTTATAGGCCCCCAAATCTTGATAAGGAGGGCAGTAAGCTGTTATGGGACGAAATTCATAAGGCATCTAGATATGAAAATGTTGTGATAATGGGAGATTTTAACTTTAGACAAATTGATTGGAACAATATGACAGGAAATCTTGAGTCTAGTGACTTCTTGATACGGTCGGGTTTGCTTTTTAGAACAGGTTGTGACAGAACCAACTAGTGGAAGCAATCTGCTTGACTTGGTTCTTGCCAACAAAGATTCACTAATTAATAATCTTGAGGTTAATGAGGAGCTTGGGTAAAGTGATCAAAAATCACTTAGTTTTTAATATATCAAGGAATTGCCCAGATAAAATGCAATCAAATCTCTGTCCCAAATTTTCACTTGCCGACTTCATTTGGGGCTGAAAAATTACCTGGTGGGCTAAATTGAGATGTCCTTTACTATGGGTCAGTAGTGATCTTGGTTGCCAATATGACGTTTTTCAGAGCAAAAGTTCTAACGCCCAGACAACTTTTGTTCCGAGCAGGGAAATTAGATCTAACAAAAATGATCCCAAATGGATGAACAATAGATTAAAACATCTCATTGGTCAAAAGAGAGACATATATAGGCGTATCAAAAGAGGAGATGGGCAGTTAAGAAATCAATATATTCAATTAAAGAGAGAAGTGATGGATGGTGATGGTGATGGACCAGGTGCTTCAGTTCCCTCGGTGCCCTGGTGATGGACCAGATGCTTCAGCTCCCTCAATGCCCTGGTGATGGACCAGGTGCTTCAATTCCCTCGGTGCCCTGGTGATAGACCAGGTGCTTCAGCTCCCTCGGTGCTCTGGTGATGGACTAGGTGCTTCAGCTCCCTCAGTGCCCTGTGATGGACCAGGTGCTTCAGTACCCTGGTGATGGACCAGGTACTCACTCCCTCAGTACCCTCTTTAATAGTGCCCTGGTTATCAAAGCTTATTCCATGGATGGAGTAGAAGGTGGTTGGGCAGGTGTTTGTTTGTGGGTCTGGGTTGAGGGAGGCCTCCTAGTATGGGCCCGGTTGGCTTGCTGCAGTGTTCAAGACTTGAAATGAGCACATAAAATGTTACAAACCTACCTCACAAAAGGAAGCTAAGTCAAATAACAATATAAAGCAATACATTTAAAGATTTAGCTATTATCGCAAATACAAGCAATATAAAATTAATATGAAAAAGGGAATAATTTATATATTAAATATATATATATATATAAAAATAATATATAAAATATAAATATATATATATATATATATATATATATTAAATCATTGCAACCCATTCAGGGGTTGCAACAGCCACTAACAAAAATATCTACCTAACCCATTTTCAAGATCCTCTCAGCAGCATCAAGGTAAAATAATGCAGTGACCTAGATTAATCTTGTATCACTTGGAGAGTAAAAGTGACAAAACAGCGCCTAACACTGCATTAAACACAACACCAGAAATACAAAAATCAAACTGTTATATATAGCATCAAATTTGATACAAAGATAAAGAAGTTACATATAGAAACATGAAGAAATCACACTTTCACATGAAGGAAAATGCAAAAAAAACACAAATAAGAACATAAAAGTTGTGACATTTAAAAATAGACGACAAAATAAACAATAAGTGGCCCCCCCCATGGCGGCCCTAGGTAGAGGATTGTTCTCTTCTGGCTGGACTTTGTTTCTAGTCTTCCCGGGCGGATGTATTTACTGGGCGCAGATTTCTGTGTGTCCTCCCTAGTAATTACATCTGGTTGTATATATTGATATTTCAACACTTGTATATAATATCAATGGTGTTGCTCCCATTTGACAATTTTAATTCCTCTCTGAGGAAATGCTGTGTTTGGGCTTCACACCTCTCAACGTCCCCCTCAAATGATGTTGTTTAATTCCATTTTTTTATTATAAGATAATATTTTGCTGAATGATTGCAAGTGTAAAACACGTTTTCACACATTGTCAAGGAGTACAAACACTGACTGATCGAACTGTTATAACATGAAAAATTTCTTCTGAAAAGTGTCTTGTAATTTGTACTCTGCTTTGTATTATTTTCAAGAAAAATGATTTAAGTAATAGTTATACTCATAACTACAGATCACAATATTACTGAGACCTGATGTCTTGTAGTTTCTGATTCCATATTCATTTTTTTCTGATTCACTTAGTAACGCTTAATTAACTAACTACAAGTCCATTTATAATTAACTGATTTTCATAACTTTAACATGTTTCTCTCAAAGTTTACTGATGGTTGTTATTTACACAGACTTGTTTGTCTACACTTACATGTCTGAGTCAACATCAACTTAATGAAGCGAAATAGATTTAATGATTTCGTAAAAGGACACATGTTGGTGGTGATGATGGTGATAGTGATGGTGATGGTGATGATGATGGTGGCGATGGTGATGGTGGTGATGGTGGTGGTGATGGTGGTGGTGATGGTGATGGTGGTGATGGTGGTGATGGTGATGGTGATGGTGATGGTGGTGGTGGTGGTGGTGTGATGGTGATGTGATGGTGATGGTGGTGGTGGTGATGGTGGTGGTGGTGGTGATGGTGGTGGTGGTGGTGGTGGTGGTGGTGGTGGTCGGGGGGGTGGGGGGTCGTGTATGTTGTAGTAGTGTATGTAGTTGATTACTATGTACTGGCGGGGTTTATTTTTTAAGGGCAACTCGTCCTAATACTTTACTTCAGTGATTAAAGATAACTCAAGTCACTTTCGCATTTAATCTTCATTCCAGACATTATTAAACAGGATATAGGCAGCTTCGTCACCTCTCAAATACTACCAAGAGTTCTACACAGTACATTTGACTCTACCATCACATAAGAGCTGTTGCTACTACTACTACTACTAAAACTACTACTACTACTACCACCACCACCAATAGGATGGATTGATGCTTATGCTTTTTCACAATATTTTGTTAAATATACTGTATATAGCCTCTGTCTTTGTACTGTTTGTATAAATTTGACAAGAACAATAATACGTCTCGGTAGTTGCTAATATGTCCTTGTGCTTAACATATTCTCGGTATTTTACAAATATTATTACAGAATTAATGATGATTTGTCCTCCATCCTGCTCTTTGAAATTAGAAAAAGTTCCGAACATGGATTAGCTAGATTCAGGAACCGTGACATAAATTGTAGTGAGAAGCTGTTACCAAATTTTAAATATGCACTTTATTATCTCTGTATAAACTGAGGTGCCAAGCAAAATAACTTAAATTTTATACTGTACATTATCAACCTCTTAGACTCTAATATAAATTATTCAATGAGCTTTTAATACAAATCAGTGTAAGATTGAACAAATGATTGATGTGTGCAAAACAAGAGTTGTTGATAGTGTTGTAGATGAATGGTTCAGAGAGCCGACAAGTTGATAAATTAGACACATGTGCAACACTTGGGTATCTTTAATGAGGAAACGTTTCGCCACACAGTGGCTTCATCAGTCCATAGAAAGAAAAATGGGAAGGAACAGGTGGAGTTTGAGGTAATCAGTCCCTCAGCCTTGAGTCGATGTGGTCAGTCCCTCAATCTGAAAAGAATACAGCATATGTGCGGAGAAGTAGCTTATATACTGTAGGCAGGAGAGGTGCAGCAGTCGTAGGTGGTATCACATTGTCCAATGTAGAAGTAGGTATAGTGATACGGACAGGTTGTGGATTAAAACACACATGTACCGTTTAGATAATTCATTAAAAGGATACGTATTGCCACGAGTGACTTCATGTGTTCTGATGAAGTCACTCGTTGTGAAACTTTTCCCCGAACTTTACACACGTGTCTTTATCCACAGGTGTCCGCTAGAGTAAAAAAAAAAAACCGTTCAAATGTTTGAGGTTGGTAAAATAAAAAATAATAATAATAATAAAAAATAATAAAAAAAAAAATAATAATATAATAAAAAATAATAATAACGTACTAGTACAAAAAATTGGGGGTTTCTAATTAGTTTTATTTGTATTTTTTGCAAATTATGAGTTACAATTGTTTTGGTCAATAATCATAGTAGAAATGTGTGACAACAAAGGGACATATGGTAAATGTTTAATTCCATCACGGAATTACTCAAAAACTTCCAAAACCCAAGAAAAAAAATTTTAAGGAAAAGCGGTGGAATTTTTAAAATAACGCCCCAAATTTGTAAGGGTCCCCCTCCAAAAAAAAATAAGTTTGAAAAACCCAATAAAAAAAAGGGTACTTTTAAATTCACAAGAAAATAGAAGAGAAAAAAATAAATAAAACAGTTTTGATTAAAAAAAACAATATTTTTTAAAAACATTAAAAAGTTTAAAACGTATTGAAAACGGGTGGAAATTAAATTTTCAAAAGCCCCCCGGTTTAAATTTGAACTTTCAAAACGGGGAAAAAAACCCCCCCAAGGGTCCCCTAAAAAGAAAAAAAAAAAAAAAAACCCCCGTTTAAAAGGGGTTTAATTGAAAAAATAAAATAAAAAAATTTATAATTAAAAAATAATAATTTTAATTTAAGAAATTAAAAATTTTATAAAAAAATTTATTTAAAAATTTTTAAAAATACGTAACAGTATTCATTTTGGGTGAAGTAGTTAAATTTTATTTTCAATTTTTACCAATTTTGGGGAAAAAAAAAAAAATTAAAATTTTTTGGGGTGGAAATTTAAAAAATAAAAAATTAAAAAGTTTAATTATAAAAAAAAAAAATCAAAACAATTTTTTGGGGGCTAAGTTAGATATTTTTTTTTTTGGCAAAAAAAGATTACATTTTTTGGTCAAAATCAATTAAAAAATGTGTAAAACAAAAATATTCTTTTAACCTATATAATTTTCAAAAGTTTCCCCTTGGGGTTATTTTCAACAAAATTTAAAAAATTCCGGGTTTTAAGAAAAAAATTTTTTGGCCAATTCCCTTTTTTTTGCACCAGAAATTTTATTTCAAAAAAATTTTAAATTTTGAATTTTTGAAACCCCCCTTTTAACTGGGTTTTAATCAAATGGCTTTAACATTTACCAAAAATTTGTTTCCCTAAAAAAGAATTGGGAATCAAAATTTCCCCCCATAAAGGAGAAAAAAAACTTTTGGCCTTCAAAAAACACCCTTTTTTCCCTAAAAGATGACCTGCTATTTTCCCCGTACACAAGATGACGCTGCTATTTTCCCGACACAAGACTAAAGCCTATTTTCCGTACAAAAAAGACTGAGCGCTACTTTCCCGTCACAAGACTCGCTCTACTTTCCCGTACAAAAAACGCCTGCTACTTTCCCGTACACAAAATCGCTGCTACTTTCCCGTACACAGACTGACCTGCTACTTTTCCCGTACACAAGACACGTGCTATTTCCCCGTACCAAGACTACGCGCTATTTTCCCCCGTAACAAAACCGCTGCACTTTCCCGTACAAAGACTGAGCTGCTATTTTACTAAAAGACCCCCTCTCTTTCCACTTTTACCTTTTTTTCCCTCCTTTCCCTGCTTTTTTTTCCCTTCAAAGAATTAAGGTACCCAAGTTTCCCCTTTTCCCTCCAAAATCCGCTCTTTTTCCCCCCACAAAAAATTACCCACTTCCCCAAAAAATCCTCCTTTTCGAAAAAAAAACCAAAAAACCTCCTATCCCTTCCCCCTTTCCCTTTCCTTTTTCCTTTTTAAGAAAAGGAAACCCCAAGCCCTCCCCCCCCCCTTTTTCCCTTCATCTACCAAAAGTTACCAAAAACTTCCCCTCCTTGTCCCTATTACCCAACCTTTTCCCTCCTACTTTTTTCTTTTCCTCTCCCTTCCCCCCTTTCCTCCTGAAATTTTCCCACAAAGTTACGAATACCACAAAAAACTCCCCCCTTTTCTATCCCCCCCTTTTATAAACCCCTTTCCTAAAAAATACTGGAAGCCCCTCATCTCGGGCCTGCCTCCCAACCCACTACCACGTCCCCCCTTTCCCCTCAAGGAAGGTTCCTTATTTGGTGAGGGGCCTTGATTTAGGGAATTGGATCTGTGCTCCATTTCCCCAAATTAAGCCTAACCCTTCCACATCCCCCCCCCAGGCGCTGTATAACCCTCCCGGGTTTAGCGCTTCCCCTTGATTGTAATAAAAAATAATAGTCCCCCCCAAATTCCCTACCTTCCACCTACAAGAATTGCAACATATCTATCCTCCACTTTTCGTACCTCCCTCCTTCCTTACCTCCTTCTTACCCCCTATTTATAAGAATTACAAGGAAACCCTTGGAGTCCTCTCAAAACCTGTCTACTTACGCCTTCCCTCCTCTCCCTAAAAAATTTTAAAGATTAACCTATAAAATTCAACAATACTCCCCCTTCCTCCCTACCTTCCTTTCCTTCCCCTCTTTTCATGCCTTCCTACTAACAAAAATTTTACAATGTATTCAAGCCTCCTCCATGGTCTCCAATCCACTTTCCCTTCCCCCCTTTTTAAAAAACTGCCCCCTTTCCCCTCCCTACAATAATGTAACAAACCATATACTTCTCCTTCCCTCCCTCCCTCCTGTCCTCTCTCCTCCTTTCCACTTACAAAAAAATAACAAGGATTTTGAAAGGCCCTTCTACTTCCCCCTCCGCCCTTGGAATCCTACCTTCCTACTAAAGAACTGTAATAATACTCCTACCTCCTATTTCCACCTCCTCCCTCCTTTCCCTATTTCTTACGTCCTACTAATAAAATTACAAAGAAACCCCAGTCCCCTCCCTACTACCACTTACATCCTACTTCCTTCCTACACCCTCCATAAATTATTACCTTTTTCTCCCTACAAGAATTGCAAAAATTTCTATCCTGGTCTCGACCTAATCCGGGTCTCGCCCCTCCCAATCCGGGGCCCCGACCTACATCCCCCCTTACCTCACTTATTAACTCTCTGTTAAACAAGAATTACAATCATATAAAGCGACCCCCCTTACCTTACTCCCTCCTACTTCTAAAATTGTTCCCTTTCCCGTCTTCAAGAACTGCAAAAGTATCCTATCCTCCCTAATTCCCCCCTCCTTCCCTCCCTCCTACCTGCCAACCCATATAGTTTTCGCCATCCTTCCCTCCCCCTCGCTATCTTCCTCCCTCCTTCCTTCCCTCCCCTTCCCCCATCTTTCTTACTTTTCTATGAGTCAAACTTCCCTAACACAAAAAATGGTTTGCCATAAAGAATTCATCAGTTTGGCCCTTATGGATATTTGTTAACCACATAACCCCCATAAAAGAGATACCTTTCGACGAGTTTCGGTCCGACTTGGACCAAAGACAAGTCACACTACCCGAAGTAAGCAGGGCGGCTATTATAGGGAGGGAAAGGGGGGGTAATATAGTACAAGAATGGTATATAATACCCACAAGGGTAAATTAAGGCCTGCGCAACACCCGGGCACCTATCGTAGACGTTTTTCCACCGCCAGCCACTGGATGGCGAAACGCCCCCAACAAAGGAACCCCCGATCCGCACATGTTCCAATTGCATCTGTATAGTAGTAATAGTAGTAGTAGTAATAGAAGGGTAGTAGTAGTGGATGGGAGAAATGGGGAAAAAGGGGACGAGCCCGTCAAATACAAAAGGGGGGAAACCCCCAAGAACTAGGGGCCCACAGAGGAAAAACAAGCGCCGAGGGCGGGAAAGGGAATGGTGAAAATAAATGAAGAAGGAACAGAAAAACCCGGGCAAAAGAAAAGACAACCAGAGGGAAAAGGAAAGAGGAAAAGGGGGAAAGGGAGAAGAAGAAAAAAAAAAAAGAAAAAAAAATGTTTTTGCTCCCTCTTTCTCCCTGCCCCCCGCATCTGTGACCTCAATTCCTTCCAGCAGAAATTTCCACCTTCATAATTCTTTTCCCCTCTTGGCTACCCTTCCCCTTTCAAAGATGCCCCTCAAGTGCAAAACGAAATTTTTTTTCTCCCAAAACCCCCTTTCTCCCGGGAACCTTTACCCTCTGCCTTCCCTACATTTCCCGGTCTTTTTAATCTCAACAATTCTCACCTGGGAATGAACTTTCCAGGCCCAGGGATGACAACCTAATTTTTACTAATTCTCACCCTCCCTTAGACTAACTTTTCTTCTGCCAGACTTAAAACCCTTTGCACTAATTTCGCATGCCCCCCCTCCCTCTACAATGTTCCGGTGCACTCTTTTCTTGCTCCTCCGTCCCCTTCAATACTTCGGGAAGCTGGTCGATCTCTTTCTGACAGACTTAGGGACACAAAAAAAAGTTTTGGCTTGCCGCACTAAAAAATCTCTTTTTTTTGTCACGTGGGCGTAGATCTACCATCCCATTGTGGCTTCGCTAAAACTGTTTCCCTACTTCCAACTCGAACAGCGCCCTCTATTGAATCCTTCTAACACAACTTTTTCCCTTTTATGAATCTTACTCTGGCTTCGTCTCTGTAGAGCCTTTCCCTCCCCCCAAAATTGTAAATGCTCCAAACTTCAGAACACCTGTGATTAACCTGACTCCCCCATTTTTTTTTTTTTCTTTTTTTTTTTTCTTTTTCTTTTTCTCCCTCTTCCCCTTTCCCTTTCCTTTTCTCCTCCGGGGGTCTTTCCTCTTCTGTCTCGTGTTTTTTGTTCCTTTTCATTTGTTTCACCCCCCTTCCCCTTTCACGCCCTCTGTGCCTTGACTTCCTCGTTCGCCTTCCTTTGTATTTGACTGGCTTGTCCCCCTTATTCCCCCCTTCTACCCTACCACTACTACACCTCTTCTACTACTCACTCTATGCTACTACTACTAATGAGAAATTGAGACATGTGCTGAGTTGGGCGTCTTTGTTGTGGACGTTTTTGCCACCAGGGGTGGCTGGATGGCGAAACGTTACGATAGAGATGCCCCCCGGGGTTGCGCATGTGTCTTTAAAATTTTATTTTTTCGTATTAAAATACCCTTCTTTTATTATACTACTACCACCACCTCTTCCGCCTTATATAGCCGTCCTGCTCCACTCCACCCAAACACATCATCAAGACACAGTCGCTTTTTCCCCCTCAAGAATGTTCCTTTCGTCCCCGTCGGGGGGGGAACCATGTCTCGTTCCACCCTGACTTTCTCCTTCATGATGATTGCAAACCGGTAAGGATCAAACCTAACAGTGGAGTAATAAATGACTCTACTAAATTCCCTTGCTGCCGTTTTAAAGACTTTTCCTAAGGTTAAATTTACACCATCAACTCGACGAAAGACTCATTCATCGTCGCTTAACCGAATTAGAAGCCACAAAGCTGTTCGCCGAACTTCTATGAAAAAACCCCAGAGACCCACAGTTCACCATCTCCCTTCCCTTTTTTTTTCTGGCGAAAAGTTCCCTTTTCGTAAACGGCTGCAAAAATCGTCATTCTTTACGATGGGGTCTCGACCTCACCCAAAACAAAATACCTGGGCGTCGATTGAAATATCACCAAAATCCCCAAGCCCCTACAATGATCAAGGTAACCTTCTCCCAACATCGAGATGGGTACTAAGCACTGTCTGACGGGCCTAGCTTCTCCTACTATCAATAACAAATCACATAGAACCCCCAACTTTTTGCCCCCCACTCGCCCTCTGGCCTGCTACTCCCAAACCACTCCAAAAGCTGACTTTTCCCCTGAAAGGGAAAAAGTCTGCAAAATGCGGAAAGACGGCCCTGAAAATTAAAGGGAAAGTTCTACTACCACACCTCTCCCACCGCCCCCAACTGCAGGGGGAATCTCCCCCCACCCTTGCAGCAAAATGCCCCCC
>NW_026473886.1:0-10753 GCF_026875155.1 Cherax quadricarinatus
CCTCATTCAAATGTACATGCAAGAACTGATTCCGCAAGAGCTTAAATTTGGGATAATTTTTCCCCTGCCAACGCCTTGAGGGACCCTGAATTCATTAAGGTTTCTCCAACTAATTTACGTACACAGAGATACAATTTCTCATCTAATATTCATTAATCTATTTAAGCTGTAATGCCTTCATGAGAAGGGAATTGGATGGCCTATTTTGGTGTCATCAGCAAATTCGCTTATGTCGCTATTTATGTAAATTGTGAACAAAAGGGGCCCAACACTGACCCTGCGGAACACTGCTTTTGATGTGCCGCATTCTGATTTCCCCCCATTTCTGCAAACTCTCTGCTGCCTCTTTGTCAACCATGCCTCTACCAGGAAAAAAAATTTTCCCCTTATTCGTGTGCCTTAAGTTTCCTCAGTAGCCTCTGATGTGGAACTCCATCAAAATCCTTACTGAGTCCATATACACAGTATCATATTCAATACCATGATCTTCCTCCTCAAATACCTTAGTCAAAATAGTTAAATTCGTAAGACAGGAACGCCCCTTTGTGTTGAGATCCATTAATCAATTTATTGCATTTCAAGATGGCTATGAATTGCCACGACAATTATTGATTCAATAAATTTTCCCACTATGAAGGTAAGACTTATTGGTTATAGTTCGAAGCTAAGGGCCTGTTACCTGCCTTGTAAATAGGTATTACATTTGCCTTTTTCCCACTTGTCTGGCACTATGCCAGTTTATAGGGGATATATTGAAAAGATTAGCCTAAGATATGCTAAGTTCCTCTTTACATTCCTTTTAAGCCTTTGCAAACAGTTCATGGGAATTTATTAGGTTTTAATTTCTCAATTTGTCTGAGGACCATGTCACTAGTTACCACAATCGTGCATAGTTTATTATCGCCTGTTCTACAAAATTTATTATTTTTTGAATTTTCTAGTATTTCCTGTATAAAAACTAAGAGGAATTAAGTCTTGAAAAGGTCACACATTTCCTTATCACTGTCAGTGATCTGACTTGAGTTACTCTTAAGAGAGCCCATCTTGTCTCTAATCTTATTTTCTGTATACCTGTAAGAACCCTTTTGGGTTAGTCTTTGAATCCCTTGCGATTTTTAGCCTCACAATCCCTTTTTTTTTTTCTTATTCCTCTTTTTTTTATTTCTCTTTAATTGAATATATTAATTTCTTAACTGCCATCCCCTCTTTTGATGCGCCTTTTATGTGCCTCTCTTTGACCAAGGGAAGTTTTAATCTATTGTTCATCCATTTGAGATCATTTTTGTTCGATCTAATTTCCCTACTCGGAACAAAAGTTGTCTGCTTAGCTAGCACTATGCTCTGAAACATGTCATAATGGCACCCAACACCAGCTACCTGACCAATAGTCAGGACATCCCAATTTAGCCCACCCAGGCAATTTCCCCAGTCCCATGAAGTCGGCCAATCGGAAATCTGGGACAGCATTTTGATTGCAGTTATTTGAGTAATTCCATGATATATTGAATAACTCGGATATCTACAAAGAAGACTTCCGATTGGCCGACTTCATGGGACTGAGAAATTACCTGGGTGGGCTAAATTGGGATGACCTGGTTGGGGGCAGGTAGTTGTGTTGGTGCCAATATTACGTGTTTCGGAGCATAGTGCTGGCTGTCCAAACAACTTTTTTTCGGAAATAGGGAAATTAGATCTAACAAAAATGATCCCAAATGGATAAAAAAATAGATTAAAAAAATGTCAGTAGTCAAAGAGAGGCACATATAGGGATATCAAAAAAATGGGTTTACAGGTTGGAAACAATGTAGTGCTAGCTCCTCTCACATCTTCTCAGTAACTACTGGTAATCTTCAAAAGGGGCTATTTTTCCCATAGCAGAAACGATGGAAGTCTGAAACGCCCATCGTTTCTTCAGTTACTGAAAACCCGCCCGTAGGAACGATACTATTGTTCCTGGGTGATAACAGATTATTCTATTACCAAGACTGATGTAGAAGAATCATCTGTCCTCCTATCAAGGGAGGGTAAGGTATCTCATCCGATTCTAATAAATGTTGTGGCTAGTGTTCCAGGCTAAAGCCAAGACCAAAAGTCTTGTTTTATTCTTTGGGTTTTTCCAGATTTCAAACCTGAAGCATTCAAAGGATGATTTTGTGAAGCCCCACGCAGAGGGTGCATTTTACTTTATTTTAAGGCAAAAAGGGGCAAAAGAGAGAGTGCAAAAAATAGGGATAGTTGTTCAGTATCCCTGGTAAGTGTAGGGTAGAGTTTTATTGAAAGAATTTAAAGGTAAGACGGAGAGTGGGGTAGCAATGAAAAGGAGGCTTGAGGAAAGGTTTGCGTTTGTAGCCCAATGTTTACAGTGAAACTGTAGGTAAAACGTTTTAGATCGGGGTAAGGGGTTTTTTGTGGCTTTTTAAGGTTTTGGAAAAAAGTTATGAAGGAATTGGCAGAGTTGCAGGTGTATGGTGTAGGAGTGGGTTTACTGAAGCAGTGAAGATTTTTTACGAGGATAGTGGGGGGCTCAATTTAGAGAAAGTGGGGAAAGAGGGAGATTTTTCCTAGTAAAAGTGGGCCCTTGGAAGGATGGGGATGTCACCGTGGCTTTTTTATTTTTATAGAGGGGGTTGTAAGAGAAGTAAATGCGGGGGTTTGGAAGAGGCGTGGAGTTAAAAGAAAAAGAATCAACAAAAGTGGGGTTGTCACAGTTGCTCTTTCCTGTTGACACTGTGTTTGGGGTTCCTGAAGAAAAGTTGCAGAGGTTGGTGGATGAATTTGGTTGGTATAAAAAAAAAAAAGAAAATTAAAAGTGAATACAGGAAGAGTAAGGTTATGAGGATAAAAAGATTAGGTGTGAAAGATTGGATACAGATTGGGGGGAGAGAGTAGGGGGGAGGTGAAAGTATTTAGATATTTGGGTGAAAGTTCAGGGATGGGTCTATAAAAGATGAGGTGAATCAAGATTGATGAGTGGTGCACTTAGGGTTGTGGAGAAAAGAAAATTGTCCCTTGGAGGCAAGGGGAATGTATAGATAGTTTTTTACCAACGCTTTTATGTGGGGGTGAAGCTGGGGATGAAGTTGCAGCGAGGAGAAGGTGGAGGGAGTGGAGATTCATGTCTGAGAGCAATGTGTGGTGGAAATAAAGCAGAGAAATTTGTTTTTTGGAAGTTTGGGTGAGGGGTGGGATTGCCAAAAAATGTTGTCCAGAGGGCTGAGGAAAGGTTTTTGAGGTGGTTCGGCATGTGGGAGAGAATGGAGCAAAACAGAAATTCAAGAGAGTATCAGCTGTAGTGGGGGAAGGGGGGGGGTGGGGTCGGCTAGGAAAGGTTGGGGGAGGGGGTAAGAAGGTTTTGTGTGCGAGGGGCTTGGACTTCCAGCGGGCATGCGTGGCGGTTTGATAGGAGTGAATGGGAGGCAAATGTTTTAAACCTGAATGCTGTTGGAGTGTACAAAGAAACCATTTATGAAGGGTTTTCAGGGAAACCGGCAGGCGGACTTGACCCCTGGAGAGGGGAAAATACGTGCCGCACTCTGAAGGAGGGGTTTTTAATTTGCATTTAAAAACTTGGGTTTAAAGACCCCTTTTGGCAAGACGTGAGGAGTGAATGATGGTGAAAGTTTTTTTTTCGGCCACCCTCCTTGGGGGGGAATCGGCCGGTGAAAAAAAAAAATAAATATTTCCATTTTTTTTTAAACAAACCGGGGTCGTACCCCCACGGAAGGGTGGCCCAAAAAGAAAAACGAAAGTTTTTTTTTTTAAATTTTTAGAAAATTGATACAGGAGAAGGGGTTACTACCCCCTTGTTTCCCGGCATTTTTCGTCTCTTAAAACACGCAGCTTACGAGGAAGAATTCTGTTCCCTTCCCCCATGGAGGTAAGGAAAAAAACAAAACAAAAACTAGAAGAAATAGAAGAAACCCAGGGGGTGTGTATATATAGCTTGTACATGATGTGAGGGGGGCCCAAGTGTAAGAAGAAGCAGAAGAGTACTTAAAATCTTGCATTTTATGAGAAAGAAAAAAGACACCCAATCCTACCATCATGTAAAACAATTCAGGTTTCCGTTTTCATCACTTAGCAGGACGGTATACCTCCTGGGGGGTTTGCTGTCTCCCAAACCTATACTATTTTATTTCCATTTTATAAATTTTATTTTCTTTTTAGTTTTTAAATTTTTTTTTATTATTGTTTTATATTTTCTAAAAACTTTCCTTTTTAATAAAAAATGGTTTAATAAAATTCCCTTTAAATTTTTTTTCTGTGTTTTCTTTTCAAAAAGGAGGAACCGTTCTTTTAGATACTCTTTGAGGTTGAGAGGACCATTACACTTTACATTTTTTCCCACCCAGTGAGATTTAACCTGTGACTTTTCGGGCATTTTTGGAATACTTACCTTGCTCCCCCACCAAGTCTTATGTAGGTATTTCGTCTTCTTTCTTTTTATATTATGCGTTGGTTGTTTTTGATACGAAACCCGGGGACTTTTTTGATTTACGTTTTTTTTAACGTAATTTTTTTTAGGCCCTCGCTTTTTTTTAACTGTTTCTGTCACCGACAGGGTGAGAAAGGAGGCAGTTCTTCTGTGAACTAGATCAAAATTTAAATCTCATCTTTAACTGAACACGCCGTGTGTGTTTCCCCCCTTTGAAACGATCATTATTGTCTTCAAAGCCATCAACAAACCTCTTCGGTCGCAAAGCCCATTTCTTCACCAAAAACACCCCTATCCCCGTCGATACTCCCATTTTGGGGGTGAATTTTATACCAAGTCGTGCCCACCAGTGATACTTGTCTCACATAACTTCTCTTTAACATTGTGGCGGAAGCTTCTTGCCATGCCCATCGGCACATGGGAATCCTATTAGCGGGAAATATTAATTTCTAAGGTAAAATATTAATTCTAATTTTTGCTAAAATTAAGCCTATTTAAAATTGTTGCAAAGGGCCCATCTATAAATTAGTATATTAATCCCACGTTTTTGTTTAGGGGAAAGGATGAAAGGGGTTACCACACCCGGCATCAAATTTTTAAAAAAACCCGACGATGAAATTTGGTCTGTTTTTAATTCCAAAAACCCCATCCCCACCCCCGCATCTGTGACAAAGCACTGGGCACCAAGAAAACCTCTCAAGAGGGCCACAGCCTGTAGGGAGAAAAATACATGAACCTGCTGAAAAAAGGGCAGCAGGAACCAAAGCACAAAAAGTTCCATCTTGGAAACTGCGCGTAGGAAAGACGGAATGAATTCATTTTTGATTCTATGACAACCAGCGACTGAGTTTTTCCTAAAAACATCAAACCCGCGGGTTAAGCCACTATTGAAAACTCCAATATCATATATGTGGGGGACATTTGTATTGCTTACAGAAACAGCACGAAAGATCTATTAGTAGCATTTTCCAGGGTAAGGGGTCGGGGGTAATGTACTTTGGGAATCGTTTTCCCTTCGGGGGTCTATTTGGTTATGAAATTTTAAGCCACCCAAGCCCTACTTCCTCACCCCCCCTTTTCCCTATTCAAGTCTCAACCAATTAAAGTTTGGGGCTCAAAAACTTCGCGCGGACATTAGATGCTTTGGGTGCCCTTTTTCCCCTTTTGGGAAGGCAAAAGAAAGCACTCCTTAAAGGACTTTAAGTTTCGTTCGTCCTTTTAGTCCCCCCTTGGCCGGAAACTTTGAACACATTTCCTGGGGAAAGGTACTGAATTCATTCCCTCTGGAAGATGTATGGGGGGGGATGTCATTTGAGCAACCAGGAAGTCTTTACCCCCCCATGGACCCTAAATATGTTTAATCTGCCAAAAACCATCATTGTTTTGGTGTTTGACTTGTGGGGGATCCTATCCAGCTACCCCCGAGATGAAGATTTCCCCGGAGGGGGCGCCAAAGGGAGCCACTTTTCATGGGTAAGCAAGGTGATCTTGGGAAAGGGAAAACAAGTCTCCCCTCCCTTCCCATGTCCCAAAACTTATTCCACCCCCCGGACTCACACCCCCTTGGGGAAAACCCCGAAAGGATGGGGGTTTTGGCCACCAAGAAGAAGAGAATAAGAGAAAAACCCTGAGGATATGATAGGACGAAGAGGAATATCAGGTTTATGAGTTTTGAGACCCCCTTAAAGGTCATATTCTCCCAACTTTTTTTAATGTTCTTCCCTCTTTTAAACCCCTCTTTCGATTTAGAGGGCCTTATTGCTACCCGGCGTCGTAAGAATCAGCTTCGTTTCCCTACGTGACTGTCTTGCGAACAAGTTCTGCCCCCTTTCCCTTTTCTCCCATTTCCTAAAACCCAACCCACTGGGCACTCCCTTTCTTTTTAACCCGTTCCTATTTCAACAGCTCATTCTTTACTAAATAAAAGGTTAAGACCCTTCTTACTTTCCGTAACGTCAAGTGCTCTCTTTGGGGCTTACCACGGGATCTCTGTAACCTTCTCTCTCCCCATTCCTTTGCATTCTCCCCTAAATACAAAATTCTTTCTTCCCAAACTACAGAATAAACTTCAAGTCCATCTAGCTACCCCTTGGCAAATTTCCCTCACTGCTGCGTTATAACTTTCGCGTCTCACTCCCCCGTAAGTTGAATTCTTGGGTTTTGGTCTTTCCTTTGCCTTTTCGCCTCTCCTCGCGGGGTATTTCCCGATTAGCTCTTTTATTCCTTTCGTAAATCCGCTCCCGTAATTTTCCTGACTTGTCCATTTTTCGTGGCGCTCTCCTTCCCTGCTCTTTTTATCTGTTTTCTAAAATTACCCCCTTTCCCACGCCTTACCAACTTGCCCTTTTTTTTCCTTAAATCCAACACTAACTTTCAACTATTTCTGAAAAAGGAAAAATTCGGTAGTTTCCTTAAATCGCGAGGATTACCTCGAAAACGAGTCTTGCTTCTGACTCACGTCCCTACACTCATCTCGTTTCCAACCTCTTTTCGCATCAAGAGAATTTTTAACAAAAAAACTAAGGACTCCTCCCCACCTTGTCCCCCGGGCTTTGACCGTCAACGGTTTTTTGCTCTGCCCCCCCCCCCCCCCCCCCCCTCTTCCCTATTTTTTATGGCCCTTCCAAAACTCATAAACCTGATATTCCCCTTCGTTCTATCAATCCTCTAAGGTTCGTCTCTTTTTTCTTTCTTCTTGGCGGCAAAACCCTCACTCCTTCTTGGGACTTTTTTCTCCTGCCCACCTCCGTCCTCTCAAGACTTCAGAACGGGGTTTGCTCTCCCCAACCGTAAGATGCTTTTCTTTACGTTGAGTCCCTCTTCAAAAAAATGTCCCTCTTGACGATGTCCTTGATTTCCTTAGAGAGAAGGCCCATAAGGGTTTCTTCATTCCCTATACTACTGATTTTTCTTGATCTTATCCGCCCTGTGTGGGGCTCTAACTCCTTTTTCCTTCCCAAAGGGAAAAATTATTTTCCCAAACTTTGGTGTCGCATGGGGTTCCTCTCTCTCCTGTCCCTTGCTAATCTTTACTGGAATACTTCGAGATTTTTCTTCCTCCCCGTGGCAAAACCCTTTACTCTGGCTCCCCTATGTGGATGACATCTTTGCTTGTGGCCCCATACCCAGTCTCTTCCAAAACCTTTTCTTTAAGCTCTTAATAATCTTGCCCCTTCCATTAATTTAAAACTGAATGGGAAACTAATCCTTTCTTCTTTCCCCGATGTCCCCTGTCCCCCGCTCAGATACAGGTTTTTTTCCTTTCCCTTTACCAAAACCCTTTCACAGTGGCATGTACATTCACTACTTTTCCTATCATGCTTCCCCCGCAAAAAAAATTTTTTTTATTCCCCCTTTCTCCTTTCCCTCCCATCTGGTCCTCAGTTTTCCCTTCCCGCGAAATTTCACTCTTTTAATTCGTTTTCCCGTCTGGCTACCCTTCCCATTTCATAGACCGCCCTCCCGGCTAAAAGCCCTTTTTTTCTCTCCCAAACTCTCTACTCCGGGAACCTTTATCCCCTGCCCTTTCCCTAATTTCCGGTCTTTTAATTCAAAATTCTCTCCGTCCCCAGACATCAAGTTACCCCCCGCCAGACTAACACTCTTCGCCTAATCTCGTTCATCCTCTCCTCCTTTCAAAGTTCCTGGGTCTACTCTTTTTTTTGCTCCCCTGCCTCTTTTTAATATTTGGGGGAAACTGGGCTTCTCTTTTGACAGCTTGGGAGCACAAAATAGTGTTGGTTGCCCACACTAACAATGCTCTTTCTGTCACGCAGAGATATAGCCACCTATTTACTGGTCTTCTGCTAAAACTGTCTTTCCCCATTCCAACTGAACAGTCGCCCAAAATTGAATCCCTCCCAATACACAATTTTCCCTTTTAAGAAACTTGCCCTGGCTTCGTCTCTGTAAGCCTTTCCTCTCCCACTACATTTAAAAACTCCAAACTTTTAGAACACCCGTGATTAACCTTCCCCATTTTTTTTTTTTTTCTTCTTCTTTCCCTTTTCCCCCTTCCCCTTTCCTTTTCCTTTTTTCCTCTGGTTGTCTTTCTCTCTTCTGCTCGTTTTCGTTCCCCTTTTTCATTTATTTCACCACTTCCCCTTTTAGCACCCTGTGCGTTCTCTCCCTTAGTGGGGACCTAGCTCTCTTTCATTTCCCCCTTTTTTTGTATTTGACGGCTCGTCCTCCCTTTTTTTCCCACTTCTACCATACTACTACCTCTTACACTACTACACCTACAAACTATGATGAAATTAAGACAATGTGCGGGGTCTGGTTGTCTTTGTTTGTGGACGTTTCCCAACCCTGGCTGGCTGGAAAAGGGGAAACGCTACGATAGGATGCCCGGGTGTTTTCGCATGTGCCTAATTTCATCTTGTCGGGATTTTATACCCTTCTTGTTTTCTTACTATACTACTACCACCACCATCTTTCCCGCCTATATATAGCCTCCGCCCACTTCTGGTTAGTGTGACTTTGCCAAAGGGCCAAATCGGGCCGAAAAGCGTCTAAACTTCTCTTTTTATGGGGTTTTTTTGTATCAACAGCCTAAACTGAAAACATCCAGGGCCCCCGATTGAAAAACACCCCCTGATACTGAAAAATTATACAGCCCGAACGAAAACATCCAGCCTGATACTGAATATCATCCAGCCGATAGCGACCCAGGGGGGTATTTTTTTTTATTTTGTAAAAAGAAGAAAAAAAAAAGATGAAAAAAAACGGGAACTTAAAAAAGTTGGAGAGGTTTTTGGATGAATGGGTAAATATCCACCTGAAAAGGTGTTCCTTGCTGAGGGCTACAGAGGCAGTTCTTTGCTAAGTTCTACCTAGTGGTTGTTTTAAAGGTTAAGAATTAAAATATGCAACAATAGGAACTTTTGGAAAAGTTCGCCACACAGTGCTTTCAGTCATACAAAAAAGAAAGGTAAAGGAGAGGAGGAATTTAGGAAATAGGCCCCCGCTTGGGTGTGTGTTCTTTTCCCTCAATCTTGTACTCATTCTGAAAATTGGACGAAACTCGATAGGCTAATGTTTATTTCTCCTCCCCTCTATTTTCCCTTTTATGACATAACCCTGTGTGGGGAAAAATTTTTTAAAAAACCCACAAGTTGAAAGGAACCTTACCCATATGAACTTGAAAACTTCGGTCTTACTTTAAAAAACAAAAGTAAGGAGGGGATTTGGTAAAAAATTCGCCTAAAATGGGGGGAGGGAAGAAACATAGAGAGGGGGATGAAAAGGGAAAGGGGATAAAGGAAAAAAAAAAGCCCTTTTTTAGTAACCCCCATAATCACTCCCCCTGCAAAAAGCCCAAAACCCGGGGGCCCGGGAACCACCCCACTTGGGAAACCCTTCTTCATAAAGATCCATAATTTTTTTAGGTTATGTAATTTTATAGAAAAAAATTTGAAAAAGAATTGGCGTACCTTTAAAACATATATTTTTTAGGATTTTTAAAATTTTTTTTTCCACATTTTGTGGAAAAAAACCAAAAGGGGTTTTTTTTTAAAAATCGAAGGGGGGAAATTTTTTTGTTTTTTGTTGGCACAAATTAAAAACCCAGCCTTTAGCCCCCCTTCAAATTATTACGATGAGGGGCCCTTTTCCCTTTTTATTTTCCCATAAAGGCCCCACTTAAGCTTTTAAGTTTTCTATGTAATTTGAGGTAAAATTTAAGAGATGTAGGCTGGGGGGGTTTTAAAATTTAAAATCGCCAACATTTTTTAAAAAAATGTGGGCCGTGGGGAAATTTTTATCTTTTAAAGTTTAATTTCTTTTGATTTTTGTTTCACAAATAAACCTGTATTTCAACAAAAAATTTCCTTCGGGCCCTTTTTTTTAATTTAGGCCCCTTTTTTCCCCTCTATTTTTTTCTTTAAAATTTTTTTAATTTTTTTTTACCCCCCAATATTATTCGCAAATTTTCATCGTTTGGAAAATTAGTGGTAGGGGGGGTTGATTTTGGTTTAAAATTTTTAAAACCACAAAAAACGATGGTTTTAACCCAAAATATAAAAAACCCCTCTCCCCGGGGGGAAAATTTTTTTCCCCAAAATCCTCCTTCCTTATTTATTATTTTATTACTGATAAATGTGTGGGGAAAACCCCTTAAAAACTTTGTTGTTTAATTATTCCTTTCCCCTTTTTTTGAAAAGGTTTAAAAACCAAACAAGAAATCTGTTTTTTGTTATTTTTTAGAAAAAAAAATTTCCCTCGGGAAATTTTTAAACTTCAAGTTTAACGAGATTGACATTGTAAAATTTATTAAATTTCCTATGTTATATATTAATTTTTTTTAATAATCTAAAATTG
>NW_026473889.1:0-10538 GCF_026875155.1 Cherax quadricarinatus
TTCAGACACTCTTATTGCTTTACAGCTATACTGAAATTTGATAACCTCACCCCCTAGTTCTTTGTATCCAACTTTGGTTACACCATATCTTTAGCAAACACAGAGATGTTGTTTTTTGTTGGGTCCCTGGTCATGTTGACATACAGGGCAGTGAACACGCAGACACTGCTGCACGGTCAGCAGTACATGACCTCCCAGTTTCATGCAGAGGTGTTCCATTCACGGACTATTTTGCTGTATTTGCTACCCATCTTTGCACCTGTTGGCAACAATGTTGGTCTGATTTGCTCCATAACAAACATCATTCTATTAAACAGAGTATAGGTTTCTGTCTGTCTTCTTGTCATCATGTCGAGGTTGGGAGACTACTCTCTCCTGTCTTCGCATCAGCCACACTCGTCTTACTCACGGGTATCTCATAGAGAGACACTCTTTTCCTCTCTGTTAGCTACATTTTGTTGGACTGCCCACTCTATCAATGACCACGCAGAATTTACCTCCAACATTGCCTCAGCTCTGCTGCCCTTTATTTACCTTCCCTTCTTGCTGATGGACCCTCCTTTAATCCAGACTATCATTAACTCTGACAGCAACTGATTTGCTACACAAACTCTGATGATGATATGTCTTGCACTCTCCTCAGTCCTTTCTACCATAATCTCTAGCTACCCTCTACCCCTGCACTATCCACTGCAAAGCTGCACTTCATAACCTAATAATCATCCCTCTCCCTCTTGCTACCCATTACCCCTGCATCCTTCCCTGCCTTGCTGCGCTGTATAACCCTTGTGGTTTAGCGCTTCTTTTTTAATATAATAATAATGAGGACATTTATGCATGTACATTCCGTTTACTCAAATGTTTTTTGTTTATATATTTGTAGCATCTTAACCCTTTCAGGGTTTCGGCCGTACTAGTACGGCTTATTCCCCAGGGTTTTTGACATACTAGTACGCCTAAATTCTAGTGCCCTCAAATCTAGTGAGAGAAAGCTGGTAGGCCTACATATGAAAGAATGGGTCTATGTGGTCAGTGTGCGCAGTATAAAAAAAATCCTGCAGCACACAGTGCGTAATGAGAAAAAAAAAACTTTGACCGTGTTTTTGGATTAATACAGCGACTTTGCACTGTATTTTCGTATGGTATTTATTGTTGTATTCTAGTTTTCCTGGTCTCATTTTATAGAATGGAAGATATATTACAGAAATTGAGATGATTTTGACTGGTTTTACAAAGAAAAGTTTCTTGAAATTGAGCTCTAAGTAGCAGAAATGTTCAAATTTTACCAAAGTTCAAAAGTAAACAAATCATGCCAAGCGTCCAATACACATCAACTGGTGAGTCTAATATTCTTTCACAAGTGCACTGATATTATTTATACCATTTCTACACTAATGCAGTAGTCTGCATAACAGTAAATCTTCTATTTTTTGTGAGAATAAAAATTCAAAGTGGAAAGCCAAAGAAATATAAAAGGGGTCTGGGATGTGACTAACGAACAGAGAACTTGTTATTTTAGTGCCAGGAATGTCTTTCTTGTTTATTCTGGACCCTGTTTGGAAATTGGCATCTTTTGAAATTTGTGTGAAATTGGCAAAATTGCTAAATTCTGACCATTTTATTAGATAGTTGAAATCGGTAAATGGTGGTTTCTTGTACTCATTCGATAGAAAAAATGGAGTTCTAGTGAAATAGTTATGATTTTTGTCGATTAGTACACTGGAATTGGCCGAAAATAGGGCTCGAAGTGGGCAAAATCGCCGATGCGTAAACATCGTCGAGACCGCTAACTTCCGCAAGAGCATAATTTCATAAGTTTTCCATCAAATTTCATACTTTTGGTGTCATTATGATTGGGAAAAGATTCTCTATCTTTTCATAAGATTTTTTTTTTTTTTTTTTTTTTTTTTTTTTAATTTGGCGACCCTGAGAAGTCTCAGAGAGGGCCTGGGGACCCTGAAAGGGTTAACCCTTGTATTGTACCTTATTTAGAACATTTACAGTTATGTGTTCCTTATATATCTTGTATCATCTCATCTCATGGATACAGACCTCGATTTAACAGATTTTGGATTTAACAGACAAAATCTGTTGTGGGGCAATGTCCATAAACAACAGACAAAGTCTGTTACAATATTTCCAGATTTTTCTCATATTGTTATGGTCTGCTGTGTAAATTAGTTCAGATTTAAAAAATAAGGTCCAAATTCAGAATTGTCTGTTCTTGTTACAGTCCACCAGGTAAGCTGGTTTTGTTTTTGTTAAAGGTACTTATTTTCTTTTTCTTTCATTTTATTTATCAGATAAAACCTCATTATTATTGTACTGCTTTTATTAAAAAGCAAACAACAATGGTAATGAATACTGTAATTCTTAACCTTTGCCTGTCACAAACTACATGTTCATTATAGCCTGTGCTCGTATGATGCTTTTTCAAAGTAAATTGTTAATGATGGTGGAAAATCAAGAAAAAATATTAATACTGTACAGTACCGTACTATATTTCCATGGATTGACTTCATGTTTAAATATTATTGTAAGGACAGTATGTGCAATTCTTTTCTCATTGCACTAAAAACACAAGAAGCTGCTTCAGTGATATTTTTTGCCTTGGTATACAATGGATATTATATTCCCCCACCAGTACAATAATAATGTAGTAATTCTAGAGTTTTGTATCCCTTGGTTTGTATAAAAAATATCAGAATTCTCTTAGTTTTAGATAGTTTGATTCTTTTCAGTAATACCAAAGTAGTAGGTAGTACTGTACATAGTATTTCTGAGCCTGTTCATTGCAATGTAGTATGTTTTTATTCATTCTCACTATGTAACATGTGTTAATCAGTTTTACATTTATTTTAGTATTTAAAATTTGAAATATTTAGAGCACAATTATAGTTTTTGTCAAAATTAACGTGTAGTAGCATCAGTGTACTTCTATGGATACTTCATTACAAAATTTATTTTCATGATGGTGTCATTGATCATGTCGTCATAAGTTTCATTCTCTTATGTGTGGGTTTTTGTGTATTAATGAGAGATAATAATAGTGTCTTGATTCATTTACAGAGGTTACTGTTGCCATTTTGCTGCTGTTACCATCTAAAAAACAAGCAATGCTAACATCACCTGCTCTGCTGTTGATGTACTAACTCATAGTATTTACTGGTAGGAACTGCAGTGATATCATTTTTCACTTACCAGTGACTATACCAGAGTAATATTGTAAATTGTACAGCAATAACAATGGTTATGACATCACTCTCTAGTTACAGTACTACTGATTAGTTACAGAAATATACAGTATAGTTTTTATGTACTAGTGATGGTATACCAGTGCCTATAGTGTCAGTGAATGAGAACTAAACAAGTGCTGTGGGATTTATCACCCATTGAATGATCAGTAACTAGTCATTGTACTACTGTGTTATATATGGTTCATGAAGAATTTGTATCTGTGTGTGTTTATATTTTTTTATGTGATTACATTGTATTTTGGCTCTAATATTTTTATTATTTGCATTTTAATTCAGAATTCTTAGCCTGATTTATTGAAAGTTAAGTTGGTTTATGTTTTCCTAGGAAAAGCAGATGAATAATGTATTATTTTTCAGTTCAAACTTGGTTAAAAATCTTATTCTTTCCTTGCAGTAAATTTAGTTTATTCTGCTGTTCATTATTGGTTTATCTGTCAAGTTTACCAGTTATGTCATTGTTTATTACATTGTTTAATGTGATCATAAGTTTATGTAAATTTTACACTGTCCAGTTACAAGTTATTTAGATGTGTTAAGTAATTTAGAATACATTTGTTTTTGTTTTTTAAACTGCTGCAAGTGTTGACATGTCAAATCATTTTTAATCTTCCAAAACATGTACTTTAACTTGTGATATGTAATGTACTCTTGTACAGTGATAACAAAGTGATACAGTAAAAGGTTGCACTTAAATATTTTTTCTTTATCTTTGATTATGATGCCGTTTCCATCCTATCGTTTTTTTCAGTTGGTGGTTATGATGTAGGATCCAAGAGCTGGAGCTCGGTTGCTGAACATACAGTTAGATACCGTAACTTTATACTAGACTATATGAAAGAAAAATATGATTAAGCTAGTATTTGATAGAAACAAAATAAAATATTTCAAGAGACAGATATAAACAAATTATAGCTATGCACTGTATACTAAATATGAAAATAGAATTAAGTAGTTCTTTCCCAAAATGAATAAACCTATTATGGGTTTTGTGCTTACAATAATAATAATAATTTCTCCAAATGAGAATAAGATATAATAAAGAATGGCTTACCAAAAACACTTGAGAGCATCATAGGTTAATCTATGCAAACTTCATTTTGGACACTTTTGAAGTTCTGACATGCTTACTGATACAGTGCTTTGTCCTCCCTCCTTTCTGATTGGGCTCCATCTTAAATGTAGACTTGCTCTATGATTTCTTATCTGACACCAACACTGACTTTGATTATACTTCCCTTTAGCACTCCTCACCACCCTTACTAACTCTGCCTCGGACATGCTCTCACCCCTTGCTGGTCTCTTGATCAAGCCTATTACACCTTTAACACATCCTACCCTGCAGTTCTGTATAACCCTAGTAGGTTTAGTGCTTGGTTATCATTGTAATAATAATCTGACACCTACTGGTTTACAACTGTATATTAGCTTGTAAAACCATGTATAATGAATTGAACCTTATTTTATTTAACCCTTTCAGGGTTTCTGATGTACTAGTATGTTTACGCACCAGGGTTATTGACGTACTGTACGTGTAAATTCTAGCGCCTTCAAATCTAGCAAGAGAAAGCTGGTAGGCCTACATATGAAAGAATGGTCTATGTAGTCAGTGTGCACAGTATAAAAAAAATCCTGCAGCAGTGTGTAATGAGAAAAAAAAAACTTCTACCGTGTTTTTGGTTTAACCCTTTGACTGTCGCAACCCCCAATCCTGAGTGTCTCCTGTGTCGCAAAATTTAAAAAAAAAAAAATTATTTTTTCTTTTGAAATGATAGAGAATCTTTTCCCGATTGTAATGACACCAAAAAAACAAAATTTGATGGAAAACTGACGGAATTATGCTCTCGCGAAGTTAAGACCTCAGCAATGTTTACAAATCGGCGATTTCGCCAACTTTGAGCCCTATTTTCAGCTAATTCCATTGTTCCAGTCGCCCAAACTCATAGCTATTTCTTTAGAACTCCATTTTTTCTATCGATTGAGTACAAGAAACTGCCTATTTACTGATTTCAACTACCTAATAATGTGGTCAGAAATTTGGAATTTGGCCAATTTCACGAAAACTAAAAAATATGACAATTTCAAAATAAGGTCCAGAATGAACAATGCAGACATTCCTGGCTCTAAAATAACATTTTCTTTGTTCATCAGTCACATCTCCAGTCCCCTCTGATATTACTCTTGCTTTCTATTTTGAATTTTTATTCAAACAAAAAATAGAAGACTTACTATTATGCAGACTACTGCAATACTGTAATAATTGTATAAATAACATCAACCCATTCGTGACTGCATATTAGAATGGCTAATTGGACATTTATTGGAAAATGGCATCATTTGTTTACTTTTGAACATTGGCAAAAATCAAACATTTCCCCTACTTTGAGCTCCATTTCTAGGTTCTTTTTATAGTAAAATCAATCAAAATCACCTCTATTTCTATAATATGTTTTCCATTCTATCAAATGAGACCAAGAAAATGAGAATACAACCATAAATACTATACGAAAATAGACCACAAAGTTGGCATTTTAATTGAAAAAAACGGTCGGAGTTTTTTTTTTCTCATTATGCACTGCGTGCTCCAGGATTTTTTTTATATGGTGCACACTGACCACACAGACCCATTCTCTCATATGTGGGCCTACCAGCTTTCTCCTGCTTGATTTGAAGCCGCTAGAATTTATGAGTATATATACGTCAAACACGGTACCTCGCAAGACGTACATATACGGCCGCGACAGTCAAAGGGTTAAAACAGCGACTTTGCACTGTATTTTCGTATGGTATTTATGGCTGTATTCTAGTTTTCCTGGTCTCACTTTATAGAATGGAAGACATGTTACAGAAAGTAGTGAGGTGATTTTGATTGGTTTCACAATGAAAAGTACCTTGAAATTGAGCTCAAAGTACAGAAATTTTCTTTTTTTTGCCAAAGTTCAAAAGTAAACAAATCATGCCACATCCATACACATCAACGTGATCAAATTTTTTCACAAGTGCCTGATATTATTTTACCATTTCTACAGTAATTCATAGTCTGCAAAACATAAATTTTTCTATTTTTTGTGAAAAAAAAATTAAAAGGGGAAAGCAAAAGAAATGTAAGGGGGGCCGGGGGTGTAACAATGAACGAGGAAACTTATTTTAGTGCCAGAAGTCTTTCTTGTTTTTTCTGGCCCTATTTGGAAATTTGGGCACTTTTGAAATTTGTTAAATGGCAAAATTCTAATTTCTGACCACTTTTTTTGGATAGTTAAATTGGAAAATGGGTGGTTTTTTGTACTCATTCGAAGAAAAAAGGGAATTTGTAGCTACTAGTTAGGGGTTTGTTGACAATACAGGGGAATTGGCCAAAAATAGGGCTCAAATGGCAAATGCCGATGCTAAACATAATTCCTTAATTTTTTCCATCAAATTTCATACTTTTGGTGTCTTTAAATGGGGTAAAGATTCTCTACCTTTTCACAAACAAAAAAATTTTTTTTCTGAAAAATTTCGACCCTGAAAACAAGTTTAGGAGAGGGCCTTTTTTTGACCCTAAAAGGGTTAACAGAACAAAATAAGAAAATTGACATGAACAATGACATCAGTAACTAAAATAATGAAACAAAAAATCATACTGTAACAAATAAAAAAACCTCATTTATCATATTTGTGAATTTAATCATAAGTAACTCAAAAAGGAACACTTTTTTAACACTTATTATCACCCCTTACCCATCCGTGGGGGGTAGTAAAAGGGATTACAAGGTACATATCGGCCCCGAGACTGGACTCCCAAGTTTTGAAGTTGAACAAGTTACAGGGGTAATGAACCATTTACATTTTTTTGTAAACAAGTGGCCATCTCCCACCGGGGCAGGTGACCCAAAAAAAAAAAAATTTCCCAAAAAAAAAATACTTTCACATCTTTCAAACACTTTCACCTCACCAAACATAATCACTTTTTTTTGCAGAGGTGCCCCAGATCAACAGTTTAGAAGCATATAGAAAATGATAAAATGTCCCTCGAAACGCCAATACCCAAACCCCTCCTTTAAAGTGCGGGCTTGTACTTCCCATTTCCATATTAAGCCCCCTGCATATAAAAATAACCGGTTTCCCTTAAATCCCTTCAAAAAATATTACCCGCTCCCTCCAACAGCTCTCAGGTCCCAAAAACTTCGCTCTTTCACCCTATCTAACCGCCACGAAAACTTTCGGAAGCCAAGCCCCTCGCCCACAAAACCTCCTTTACCTCCTCCCCCAACCTTTTCAAAGGGAAAAAACCCACCCCCCCTTCCTTCCCACAATTTAAAATTCTCCCATGTCATTCTACTTTGATCCATTTCCCTAAATACCAAACCAAAACCTCCAAAACCCCCCTCACCCTTATAATCAATTTTAATTTTCCCCACCTTCAATTTTCCAATTTTCCAATTTTTCTGAATAATTTTCCCCAATGCCCTAACTGCACTTACCCCCCAAATCCCCCAAAAGTTTTCAAACCCCTTAACCCTTAAATTTTCCCATAGGGAATTTTTTTTTGCCCCAAAAATAAATTTTTTTTTTTTTACAAACCCAAACCCCCCATGTTTTTCCCCCCACATTTTGTGGTTTTCCCCTTTTTAAAAACCCCTTCGCGTCTTTTCCCAAAACTAAGAAGGGGACATTTTAAATTTAAAATTTTGGGGGAGAAAAAAAATATGAAATGTTAAATTAAAATTAAAGTATAAAGAAAGGTTGGAGAGAAGGGGAAAATGGGGTTTGATTAGAAAAGGGAATAAGAAGGAGAGATTTGGGGGGATTTTAATAATGTATGGACCTTTTAAAAATGAAGGGGGGGGAGGGGGGATTAAAGGGGGAAATTTAAGGGGTGGGTTTTGGAAGTTTGGGCCAGGTGAAAAAAGAAAGGGGGTTTTTATTGGGGCTTTTAAAGGGTGTTTAGGGAATTATTTTTTGAAAAAGGGAAATTGAAACACTTTGTGAGGGGAAAAAAGTATTTTTTTGGGAAATTGGGAATAAAAACCGTTAGAGCCCAAAGACATGTTTTGAGGGGGGTAAAAAAACTTTTAGTTTTAGTACATGGGTAAAGGAATATACAAAAAAGAACTCCCGGGAAAAAGGGGAAGGTTTTTAAAATAAAAGAAGGAGCAGTTAGGTAAGATATAAACACTTTTGAGGATGGGATGGGCAATGAAAAGCATGGGCAAGGGCGAAGAGGTAGGGGTATTTTAAAAATGTAGTGTTAGAGTTTTTCACAGAAGTTTGGGTTTAAAAGGAAAGTGGGGCAAGGGAAGAGGCGATTGGGGGAATATGATGAAAAGGAGTATAAGGGAGAAAAATTACAATAAAATTTTTTTACAAAGTAAGTGATGCAAGGAGGAAGAGTAATGAGAAAAAAAGAATTTTAAGAAGTGGTAAAGCAATGTAAAAAGAGAGAAAATGGGGGAGAGGGTGAGATGTATCAAAAATTTTTTAAAAATAAGAAAAAGTTTTTGGAGTGAGATTAACAATTTAAAGAAAGCCTAGAGAACAAAGGTTTTTGTCAGTTAAAAATAGGAAGGAGATTTTTAAAATGGAATTTTAGGGGTATTGGGAAGAGGGAAGGGAAATATTTTGAGAATTTTAAATGTTGATGAAGATAGGGAATTTGGATTTCGTGTATGGGGCAAGGAGGAAAAACATCTTGTAGGAGTGAGGAAAGCCAGTTGTGAGTGGGGGGAAATTTTGTGAGGCATAGAAAAGAAAGGGGGTAAGGCGCCCGGGTTGTGGGGTAAAGAAGAAATTTTAAAAGCAGGGGGGGATATATTTTGGATGTTGGTGCAATTATTTTAAAAAAATGTATGGAAAGGGGAAGGTACCTAGGGATTGGGAAGAGCAAACATAGTTCCTTTGTTAAAAAACAAAGGGATAAAAAAGTGCAAAAAAATTTTAAGGGGATAACTGTTGAGTGTACCGGTAAAGTGTAGGGGAGAGTTTTAAAATTGAAAGAATTAAAATAAGACGGAGAATAGGAAGCAGATGAACAAAGGGGGCTTTAGGAAAAGGGGAGGGGGTGTGGGACAGGTGTTTTTACAGTGAAACAAAAGTAACAGTATTTAATAAGGCAAAAGAGGTCTTTGGGGCATTTATGTTTTGGAAAAGGCGATACAGGGTGGATGGGGGGAAGTGCAGATGTTGCAAGTGTAGGGTGTGGAGGTATTTACTAAAAGCAGTGAAGAGTTTTTAACGGGGAAGTGACCCAAATTAGAGTAGTGGGAAAAGAGGAAATTTTTTCCCAGAAAAGTGGGCCCTTTAGAAAAGGGATTGTGATGTCCCGGGGGTTGTTTAATATATTATAGATGGGGTTGTAAGAGAAAAATGCGAGGGTCTTGGGAAAGGGGGTTAAAAGATAAAGAATCACACACAAAATGGGGTTTCACAGCGCTCTTTCTGTGACCCTGTGCCTTGGGGGATTCTGAAGAAAGTTTTTGAGATTGGGGGATAATTTGGGGGGGGGGGTGTGCAAAAAAGAAAATTAAAGGGGAATCAGGAAAAGTAAGGTTTTAGGAAAAAAAAAGATTGGTGATGAAAGATTTAATATCAATTGGGGGGGAAAAGATGGGGAGGTGAAACGTATTCAGATATTTGGGGGGGACTGTCAGCGGATGGGGCATGAAAGAGAGGTGAATCATAGAATTGATGAGGGGAAAAAAAGTGATGGTCACTTTGGAGTCTGTGGAGACAAAGAACTTTGTCCTTTGGGGGCAAAAAGGGGAAGTTAAGAGTATTTTTACCACGCTCTATATGGGGGGGGAAACGGGGGATGAAGTTTCAGCGAAGAAGCTGGAGGCAGTGGGGATGTCATGTCTGAGGGGAATGTGTGGTGGAAAATAATCAGAAATTTTTGATTTTTTGGGAAATTAGGGGGAGGTCGGGTTACCCAAAAATGTTGTCCAGAGGGGGGGAAAGGGTTTTGAGTGGTTTGACAGTTAGAAAAATGGGGCGAAACAGAATGCTCAAAGTGACAGTCTGTAGTGGAAGGGGGGCGGGTAGGGGGCGGGCCCAGGAAAGGGGTTGGGGGAGGGGGTAAAGGAGGTTTTTTTGTGCGAGGGGGTTGGGCTTCCACAGGGTCGTGAGCGTTTTGATAGGATGAAAGGAGACAAATGGGTTTTTAATACTTGACGTGCGTTTGGGGTGGAGCAAAGAACATTCAGAAGGATTCAGGAAACCGGCAGGCCGGGCTTTATCCGAGATGGAAGACAGTGCCCGCACCGAAGGGGGGGTTAATGTTGCAGTTTAAAAACTGAAGTGTAAAGC
>NW_026473890.1:7500-35846 GCF_026875155.1 Cherax quadricarinatus
GCGCAACTGTCACCCCCATGTATAACTCCACTTGAATTCCGAACGACCTAAGTCACTGGAAGTACTGGTGGGGTGTTGTGTTGCCAGTTAGTTGATCACTTAGTGACTCGTAAGACACTGAGGTACTGGTGGTGTTGCACAAGTTGAATCACTAGAGTGACTCGTGAATAAAGGCACTTGCTGATGGTACTGGTGTGGTAGTGCCGCAGCTGGATCACTAGTTATCGTAAGTCACTGAGGTACTGGTGGATCGTGCCGCAAGTGATCACTAGTGGGACTCGTAAAGTCCACTGAGGTATGTGTGGTGGTTAAGTGCTCAGCTGATCACTAGTGCTCGTAAGTACTGTAGATACTGGTGGTGTGGGGCGCAGTGGCATACCAGTGCCTGTGGTAATCACGATAGTGATACTCGTAAAGTACTGAGGTACTGGTGGTGGTGCGCGTGATCACTAGTGTACTCGTTAAAAGGTCACTGGAGGAGGTATAGGTGGTGGGAGGGTGCACAGTGATCCACTAGTTGGATCGTAAGTCACTGATGGTACTGGTGGTTGTGCAAGTGATTCACTTGGTGACTCGTATGTCACTGGGGGAATGGTGGTTTTTCGTGCGCAGTGATCACTAGTTACTCGTAAGTTAAGTCACTGAGGTTACTGGGTGGGTGTTGCACAGTGATCACTAGTGACTCGTAGTCACTGAGGTAGCTGGTGGGCTGTGCCGCAGTAGTGATTCAACTATGTGATGTAAGTCAATGAGAGTGGTACTGGTGGTGTGCACCTGTGATCACTAGTTGTTATATCGCGTAAGTCACTGTGCGACTGGTGGTCATTGCGCCACAGTGATCACTTGTTGACTCGTAAGTCACGAGGTACTGGTGGCCAAAACTAGTGCGCAAAGTGATTGGATCACTAGTGACTCGGTAAGTCACTGGAGGTACTGGTGGCCGTGCCATTAGTGAATCATAGTGACCTCGTAGTCACTGAGCTTACTGGTGGTGTGCGCCAGAGTGATCGCAATAGTGATCATAAAGTGCACTGAGGTTAACTGGTGGTTTGTTTGTGTTGCAGTGATCAATTAGTGACTCGTAAGTTCCACTGAGGGTACTGGTTGGTTGTGTGCATAGTGATCACTAGTGACTCGTAAGTCACTCGAGGTACTGGCTGGTGTGCTACAGTAGATCCTAGTGACTCTTTAAAGTTCACTGAGGGTATGGTGGGTAGTGCACAGTGATCATAGTGACTCGTTTAAGTCACTGAGGTATGGTTGAGTCTTGTTCGCTGCGCAAGTGTTCCTGTAGTTTACTCGTAAGTCACTGAGGTTACTGGTCGGAGTGCGCAGTGATCAACTAGTAGTGGACTCGTAAGGTCACTGAGCGGTATGGTGGTGTGCACAGTGATCACTTAGTGACTCGTTAATGTCACTGAGGTTACTGGGGGGTGTCGGTGCACAGTGATCACTAGTCACTCGTTAAGTCACTGAGGTACGGGTGGTTGGTGACACAGTGATCACTAGTGATCATAAGTCACTGAGGTACTGGTGGTGAGCGGCACAGTGATATCACTGTGACTCGTAAGTCACTGAGGTTACTGGTGGTGTGGAATGTTTAGAGTGGCAGTGATCACTATGTTTACTGTTAAGTTCACTGAAGGGTATCTGGTGGTTTGTGCACAGTGGATCACATAGTGCTCGGTTAAGTCACTGATGGTACTGGTGGTTTGTGCACAGTTGACATAGTGGACTCGTAAGTCACTGAGGTTTACTGGTGGTGTGGCACAGTGATCACTGTGTTGTACTCCGTAGGTCAAGCTGAGGTTAGAATGGGTGGTGGTGCTACAAGTGGTTCACTAGTGGACTTCGTGAAGTCACTGGAGGTTATGGTGGTGTGCGCAGGGATCAATAGTGATCGTAAGTCACTGAGTTATGGTGTGTAACACAGGTGCGCAGTAGATGTGATTCAATAGAGACTCGGTATAAGGTCATGAGGTACTGGGTGGAAATTCTTAGTGTGCGCAGTGATCACTAGGACTCGTAATGTCACTGAGGTATGGGGTCGTGTGCAGTGATCACTACGTGACTCGTGAGTCACTGAGGTTGAACTGGTGGTGTGTGCGTTTTGCAGTGATCACTAGGACTCATATGTCACTGAGGTACTGGGTGGTGTACCGAGTGATCATGATAGTGACTCGTAGAAGTCAATGGAGGTACCTGGGTGGTGGTGCACAGTGATAACTATAGTTGACTCATATAGTTACTGAGTACTGTTGGTCGTGTGGCAGTGATCACTTTTGACTCGTAAGTCACCTGAGGTTACTTGGGTGGTGTGTGCAGTGATCACGAGTGATGCGTAAGTCAATGCAGGTTACTGGTGGTGATGGTGGCAGGGATCACCTAGTGGACTGACGTATGTCACTGTATGTGCTGGTGGTGAGGGTGTGCCGCACAGTGGATCACTAGTGACTCGTTAAGTCGCACTGAGGTTACCTGATTGTCTGTGGAGTTGCAGTCTTAGTGATCCTAGTGACTCATAAGTCACTTGACGGTACTGGTGAGTGTGCAAAGTGATCACTTAGTGAATCGTAAGTCACTGGTTACTGGTGGTGTGTGCAGTGATGTCACTAATGTGACTCATAAAGTCCCACTAGGTACTGGGTGGTTCTGTGCACAGCTGATCACTCAGTGTCTCCATTAAAGGTTCACTGAGGGTGACTGTTGGTTGTGCTACAGTGATCACTAGTGACTCTTAAAGTCATGAGTTACTGGGTGGTGTGCACAGTGGATCACTAGTGACTCGTATAAGTTCACTGAGGTACTGGTAGTGATGATCAGTGTGGTCATAGTGGACTCATTAAGTACTGATGGTACTAGGTGGTATTGGGGCACCAGTGATGATAGTGTATCATGAGTCACTGAGGTACTGGTGGTGGTGCACAGTAGAGAGTGATTCACTAGTGACTCATAAGTCATGAGGTACTGGTGGTGTGCACAGTGAACACTAGTGACTCGGTAAGTCACTTGAGGTTACTGGGTCGGGGTTGTGCACTGTGATCACCTAGTGGACTATAACGTCACTGAGTCTACTGGTGGGGGTACAGTGGAGCAGTGATCACTAGTGGACTCATAAGTCAATGAGGGGTACCTGGTGGTGTGAAACTGGGCTCAGTGCATCACTAGTGACGCATAAGTCACGAGAGGTACTGGTGGTGTGCGCACAGAGTGATCACTAGGTGATCATAAGTCACATGAGGTATCTGGTGTGTGTGTTCGCAGTGAAATCACTAGTGACTTCATAAAGTCACTGAGGTACTGGTGGTCGTGCACAGTGATCACTGGTGTCTAAGGAGATGCCAAGAAGTATATTGGAACAGAAATGAAGTGCAATCCATTAAAAATCGTAATTTCTGGAGGTTTGGTATAAAAACAAAAAACACCCGAATTTGGCATTCTGGGTCATAAATTCTTGATGACCTCTGGCAGCAAAAAAAAAAAAAAAAAAACTCGAAAAAGCTACTTAGAAATGTACTAGAAACAGCTGATTACTCTGAACTCGCGATTGTCAGAATTTGCTATATTTTTTGGGTTTGGGAGCGACTAACTTTGTTTTTTTTTTTTTTTAATTTTCGTTTTATTTTATATTTTTTTACAGAGATAGTCTCGCAGGTGCGTTGCCTTTCCTTGCCCACCCAACCACATAACCCCACACACAATTCACTACTTGGGTTTATTATGTGGTTCTGAAACGACACTTCATAAACCACAGATAGTTTATACACACACACACACACACCACACACACATACTCACACACACACACACTACACACCTCATTGCCTCAAAGGCAATGGGGTCCAGATAACATTCCCCATGGATGGGTCCTGAGAGAGGTGAGAGGGCGCTATGTGCTTACCCTAACAACAATATTCAATACATCTATCGAAACAGGGGAGGGGAAGATTGCTGAGGGAGTGAGGAAGACAGCAAATGTAGTCCCAATCTTTAAAAAAGGGAGGACAGACTGAAGCAATTTAAACTACAGACGTTGTGTCACTGACATGTAATAGTATGCAAAATCATGGAGGGAAGATTATCAGGAGAAGAGGGGTGGGAAACACCTGAAAGGAACGATCTCATCACAGCAGCCAACAAACCTGTTTCAGGGATGGGAAATCCGTGTCACAAATGCCTACTGGAGTTCTATGACATGGTGACGAGCAGATTAAGACAAGAGAGAGAGAGGGGGTGGGTGAGGATTGCATTTTCTTGGACTGTCAAAGGAAGGCGGATGACACAGTTTCCGCAAAGATGAATTGGTTTGGCAAAAACTGGAGGACCAAGCAGGGATAACAGTGGAGGCACTACGTGGATCAGGGAATACTTGCTTCAGGAAGACAGAGGGAGTCATGGTATGTGTTGGGCGAGGGTGTCAGAGTGGGCCCTGTGACCAGGCGGGGGTGGTTCCCGCAGGGGTTAGTCCTAGGACCAGTGCTGTTTCTGGTATTTGTGAACGACCCATGCGGAAGAGAATAGATCTGCGGTGTCCCTGTTTGCAGATGATGAACGTGAAGTTGATGAGAATATTCACTCGATTCGAAGAAGGCCCAGAACTACCCAAAGGGATTCTGACAGGCTGCAGGACCTGGTCCAGCAATTGGCTCCTGGAGTTTCATGTCCCACCAAAGTGCAAAGTCATGAAGATTGGGGAAGGGCAAAGAAGGCCGCAGACGGAGTACAGTCTAGGGGTCAGAGACTACAAACCTCACTCAAGGAAAAAGATCTTGGGGTGAGTATAACACCAGGCACATCTCCTGAAGCGCACATCAACCAAAATTTCTGCTGCAGCATATGGGCGCCTAGCAAACCTCAGAACAGCATTCCGACATCTTAATAAGGAACATTCAGAAACCCCTGTACAACAACCGTGTACGTTAGGGAGCCCTATTGGAGATGCGGCACCAGTTTGGAACCCACCCTAGCAAAGCAAGTTGAAGAAACAGAGAAAATGCAAAGGAATGCAACAAGACTAGTCCCAGAAGCTAAGGGGATCGGTCCACGAGGAGAGTTTAAAGGGAAATCAACCTGACTACACAGGAGACAGAGAGATAGGGGTGGAGCACACATGATAAAAACGACATACAAAATACTGAGATGAATTGACAAGGTGGACAAAAGACAAGGATGTTCCAAGATTGGACACAGTAACCAGGGGACACAGTAGAAGAGGCTGAAGACACAGATTAATCACAGATTTAGGAAGTATTTCTTCGCCACAAAGTAGTCAGATCAAGTGGAATAGATGGGAGCGATGTAGTGGAGGCAGAACCGCCATACATAGGCATTAAAGCAAGGTATGATGAAAGCTCAACGGCTCAGGGAGAGTGACCCTAGTGAGCGATCAGGTGAAGAGGCGGGACCATGATCTCCGGACTCGACCCGCCGCAACCTCAACTAGGTGAGTACAACTAGTGATACACACACACAGGCACACACATCACACACGCCAGGTGAAGAGGCAGGCCAGGAGCAGTGAATCTGACCCCTGTGCTACTGACCACAAACTAGTGAGTAGACTCACCTAAACACATTGTTACACCCACACATCTCACATATACAAGACTCACACACACTCTCTCCCCCTGCCCCCTTCCCTGTCCAATCTCCCACCTACTCCTTCCCCTGATCCCCCCACTCTCTCACCCTCCTCTCTTCTCCCCACCTCTCCCTCTTTCCCCTCTCGGCTCTCATTCCCCCCTTTGCTTTCTCCCTCCTCCTCCCCATATACCCCCTCAATCCTCCCTCCCCACCCCTTCTCCCCTTGAGGCCGACTGTCTACAGCTTCCTCCCTACCTCCTTTGCCACTCACTCGGACAAATACCCAGAAACAAACACACAGAAGTTTACAAAAGTGTTATCTTTCTGAGGCAACCAAAACAAAAAAAAAAATGGGTTGCCAGAGAGCAGGAAAGAAAATCCAGGGACTGAGGAAGACGCAAAGGAAGAATGGGCAAAAGAGCTCATTGAAAAAGGAACATGAATGGGGGAAAGAATCTAGAAGAACTTAGCATGAGAATGGAAGAGAGGACAGATGCAGAAAGCAAGAGTGGAGATGCAAGTCACATCATCAGAGGCTAGGATACAGAGATTAGATGAGGTAACTGCAAAAATCTAAATGGTCCTAAAGAACTGAAGAACAATTTGGAATGACATCAGGAGACCCTGCTACCTCAGTCACAAACAGGGACTGTAGGAACGAAGGATGAGAACTGCACGCAGAAGCCCTATCAACACAGTCAGCCCGAGCCAAAGAGAATCACATCAGGACAATCGAGGGACTGTATAGAAAATGAAAGAGCTAAGCTAAATTTTTGCAGGTCCTAACAGACCACGGAGCATAGCCCAGAGAAAAGCTGTAGAAGGGAAAATGACAAGGCCAACTGTGCCCAAGGACAATAAATAGTGAAGAAAACCTGAAGGAAAGCGCAATGGATACATAGGGATATGCAGTGGGGACAACGAAAGGGAGAGGTCACTCTTTGTTTATGGGTTTCCAAAAGTTTGAAGGGAAACTTTTGAAGCAAGAAGACAAGATGAGAAAAATGCGATCGAAATCATCATCAAAGCAAAAGGATAAGATGACATGACCCCAGCTGCAAATTTTTCGGAGAATAGGGGTTTGCCAAGAAGAAAACCCAGCCAGTAAAGTGACTTTCAGGCAGAATCGACCGGCACAAGATCCTAACAGAGAAAGCAAGACTAAGGGACTGCCGGGTTGGGGGTAAAACAAAGGAAGTTGAATCTCCCCATGTCAGAACACAAAAAAAAAAAGCAGAAACAGAGAGAATGGTACAAAACAAAAAGAAGGAAAGGGAGGTGAAGATGGAGATGACAGAACCCTAGACCAGGATGAAGTTCAAATACAGCCCCCCACACCACCTGCAGAAGCCCACCAACCAGGACAACCCCAAGCACCAACATTCTAACCCCAAAACACATATGCCCATATCCAATGCCCTCCACCCACCTCATTATAATACTCACCCCCATAGCAACCACCCATAGTACTTTATCAGTGTCTCTCCCACTATTCATTCCCACCCCAATGTACCCCCAGACCACAGTTTTAGAAAAGAAAGTTGAAGGTGTGGTATACAAATGTAGAAATAATAACAAATAAGTGTGATGATGCAGAAAGAATCAAGGAACATCCCCAGACATAATAGCACTCACATAAACAAACTCTCCAGGATAATAACAGATGCACCCTCTTCCACCCAGATATCAAATCCTCAGGAAAGATAGAGGGAGAGAGTGGGAGAGGAGTTGCACTGGCTAATTAGAAACCGGTGGGGATTTGAGAAAAAGATGGCATGGGCAAAAGGGAACTACTTATAGTAACAATCCAGTCTGAGGGTCATAAAGTGGAAATTGCAGAAATGTACAACCCACCACAGAACTGCAGAGAGCCAAGAGAAGAAATACAACGAGAGCAACAGAGCAACGGTCGACACACTATCTGAGGAGGCCAGAAGAGCTCACATGGATGAAAAAGCTACTAGTTATGGGTGATTTCAATCACAAGGAGAGTGACTGGGAAAACCTGGAGCCCCATGTGGGTCCCAAAACATAGAGAGCCAAGATGACGGATGTGGTACTGTAAAACCCATACATCAACAGGTTAGTGACATACTACCAGAAGAGATGGAGAGGATGAACCAGCAAGACTGGACCTTGAATTCACTTGATATTTGGACAATCGAGGATAACATGTATGAGAAAGCCCCTAGAGCTGTGATCATGTGGTTCTGTGCTTTAACCTACATAGTTGAGCAACAGTGGAGAGAGAAGCCAGAATTGGATGGGAAAACCAAACTACAAAAGGGGGGAACTACATAGGCATGAGGAACTTCTCCTGCAAGACGTTCAGTGGGAGAAAGAATTGGCAGGAAAACCAGTAAATGAAATGATGGACTATGTGACAACAAAATCTAAGGAGGCAGTAGAGAGGTTATTTTCACAAGGGAAACAGAATAATTGGAAAGACCAGAACGAGTCCTTGGTTCACCCAAAGGTGGTAGGGAGGCAAAAACTAGGTGTGTACTAGAAAATGGAAACGGAACAGAAGACAAAGGACCCAGGAAATAAAGAGATCAGTCGAAGAGGCCAGATAGAAATATGCACAATAAGAGGGAGGCTCAGTGGCAATATGACAATGAACATAGCATCGAGAGTCAAGTCTGAACCGAAGCTGTAGTATAGCCACATCAGTAGGAAAACAACACAGTCAAGGAGCAGATGAATACATACTGAGTAAGGATGAAATGGGAAGTTCACCAAGAAACAATCAAGAGGTATATTAGGAGCTCAATGCAGATTTAAAGATTATTTACAGTAAAAACTAGGTACGACTCCAAGGAAATCAGAACAGGAAGTAAACACCAAAGAGTGCTGGAATGAGGTACACATAACCGAGGAAGAGTGAAGAAGCTGCTATGTGAACTTGATACCAACATCTCTCGTGGGTCCTTAGAGATGGAGCAAGATCTTTTGTGTCACTAAACAAAAAGTATCTTCAAACATGCAACATTGAAACGGAAAACGAACGACCCTGAGTATGGAAAGGGATGGAAAATGTAGGCCCCCAAATTTTTAAAAAAGAGGCATGACACGAGGCATAATCTACAGACGTGTGTCACTACCGTTTAATAGTATGAAAAGCATGGAGACATCAGAGAGAGTGATTGAGCCCCTGGAAAGAAACCAAGTGTATAATCGACAACCAGCACGGTTTTCAGGAAGGAAAATCCTGTTTCAAAAAACCTTCCTGAATTTTATGACACGGTGACAGAAGTTAAGATAAGAGTGAGAGGTGGATAAAAGGCATTTTCTTGGACTGCAAGGAAGGCCTCGACACAGTTCCTCACATGAGGTTACAGCAAGAGCTAGAGGATCAGCACACATAACAGGAAAGGCACGCAATGGATCAGAGAATACCTGGCAGGGAGGCAACAACGAGTCATGATACGTGACGAGGTGTCAGAGTGGGGGCGCCTGTGACAATACGGGGTTCCACGGACCTTCTGTTTTTGGTATATGTGTATGACATCCCGGAATGGATAGACCTCAGAAGTGTCTTTGTTTTACAGATGAAGCTAAGGTTAATGAGAAGAATTCAAATCGGGTCGACATCAGGCAATACGTACAAAGAGACAAGGACAGGCTACAGCCTGATCCAGCAACGTGCCCTTAAATTTAAACCCGCCAATGCATATCGATTGAAGATCGGGGAAGGGCAAAGAAGACTGCAGACGACAGTATAGTCTAGGTGGCCAAAAACTGCTACCTCACTCAAGAAAAAAGATCTGGGGGTGAGTATAATACCGAACACATCTCCTGAGGCGCACGTCAATACAGATAACTACTGCAGCATACGAGCATCTACAAACCTAAGGATACGTTCCGATACCTCAGTAAGGAATCGTCAAGACTCTGTATACCATTTACGTCAGGGGGGCCATATCTGATATGCATAGCACCAGTTTGGCAATCCACACCTGGTCAAGCATTTCAAGAATTTAGAGAAAGTGCAATGGTTAGCAACAAGACTATCCCCGAGAGCAAAGGGGATTGGTCCCTACGAAGAAAAGCTATGGGAAATTTGCCTGACACACTGGAGTACAGAGGGTCAGGTGAGACTTGATTAACGAAATAAAATACTGCCGCGGAATAGACAAAGGTGGACAAAGACAGGATGTTTCCAGAGATGGGACAGAGAAACAAGAGGTCACAAATTGGAAGTTGAATACTCAGAACGAGTCACATGGATATTAGGAAGTATTTCTTTCAGTCATAGAGTTGACAGGAAGTGAAATAGTCTAGCTAGTGAATATAGTGGAGCAGAGACTATACATAGCTTTAAACGAGGTATGACAACGTTCAGGGAGCAAGAGAGGAGAGATAGGACCTAGTAGCAGTCAGTGAGAGAGAGCTTGTCTCGAACACCCTGCCAACCATAATTAGGTGAGTACAACACACAGCACACAACTACAAGCGCGCGCATCAGAAAAGGAAGAAAACAGAGAGAGCGTCAAGAGAAGGAAGAAAAGTGATATCTGATTGACAAAGAAGGAAGCAGCAACTCAAGACTGTCTGCCAGTACTCAACTCACCAAGGTGTGCTCTTCCTCTCACACAGCTGAACATAGCAAGTCTGGTTTTTTTCTGTTTCTAATGAAAAGCTTCCAGTGACGAGGATGGGAAGTATCTACAGCAAAGAAGACCTCATGTGAGTTGTGAGAAGAGGCATGTTACACTAATTGGAAAACACCATAAGGTGTCAAAAAACGGGGCCCAAGTCTGTTCAACGAGCCACTCCTTTATCAAGCACTAGGGAATTGCCAATAACCCCTGGCTGCCTCAAGAGAAGCTGGACAGAATACCTAAAGTCAGGCTGATTTTCAGCCGGCTGTGGCACGTACGTTTGGACTGCGTGCGGGCCAGCAGTAACAGGCTATGTTGATCATGCCCTGAGCCATAGGAGGCGCTGGTCATGGACCGGCCGTCGGTGTGCGTTGATCCCCCGGATTAACCGACCAGGTAACCAGGTAAGATGGAATGACCTCACAAGGGGAAGGGTTATAGGAAGGGAGGAACCTCACGAGAGGCAGGTTAAGAAGGATTGTCAGGACAAGCGGGGGGAGGTTTCATTTTTCTCTCCTTCAACAAAAGTTAGACATAATAACGAGTAGTATGCCTTCCTTGCCTCGCAATATAAAAGCTACACAGAGATAAAAAGTTTAATATTTTATATTCCCTATCGTATTCCAGGACACAAGAATGATTTCGCCGCACATCGTATGAACCTTAGCTGAAGAAGATTCGTCTATCATTCACAGTATGGGATCTGTAGCTAGAAGAATTTCCCATTGGGGAAGAGGTCTGGGAGAGGAGAGAGGGATATCCCAGCAGAACCAGGCGACGGAGAAGAGATATCATAGAGGAATGACGGTGCCATGAGTTGATCACATACCAACAAACATTTGAGAAAAGAACATTGAAGAGATAGCTGGACCAACGGAAGAGAAAACAATGCAATTATAGTACTGCCTGGCAGTATAACATAAAAATAAATTTAGCAAGACCGAAACAAACAAACAAAGAAGACTCGGGATGCGAGGGTGGATAGCTGGAAATAATGAAGGCAGCCATAAGAGAGAGAGAGAGAATGAGAGAGAGAGAGAGAGACAGAGAGAGAGAGAGACAGAGAGACAGAGATGAGGAGACAGAGAGAGAGACAAGACAGACAGAGACAAACAGACAGAGAGAGCATATAAAGGTGGAGACAGATGATGATTGATCGGGGATAAAAATAAACTTAAAAAAATAAGACAGACGCAAAACTTTTGAAAGAACATGTAGGAACAGCATCCCAGGCAACGACACACGTCAGCAATGTGCTGCACCATGCAACGACCACACGGTCACAATGGTACTGCACCAGGCACGACCACACGGTCATCAAGTGTGCTGCACCACGCAACGACCACACGGTCAGCAATGTGCTGCACCAGCAACGACCACACGGTCAGCAATGTGCTGCACCAGGCAACGACCACACGGTCAGCAATGTGCTTGCACCGAGGCAACGACCACACTGTCAGCAATGTGCTGGATGTGCTGCAACATGCAACGACGCACAACGGTCACAACTGCTGCACCAGGCAACGACCACACGGTCAGCAATGTGCTGCACCCGGCAACGACCACACGTTCCCCGCAAATGTGCTGCACCAGGCGAACGACTCACACGGTCAGCAATGTGCTGCATCAGACAAAACGACCACACGGTCATCAATTGTGCTGACACCAGGCAACGACCACACGGCAGCAATGTGCTGCACCAGGCAACGACCCACATACGGTCAGCAATGTGCTGCACCAGGCAACGACCACACGGTCAGCAATGGTGCTGCACCAGCAACGACCACACTGTCAGCAATGTGCTGACCAGGCATCGACCACACACAGACGGTCAGCATGTGCTGCACCAGGCAACGCCCGACACGGTCAGCAATGTGCTGCATCCAGGACAAACGGACAACACGTCACAATGTACTGCACCAGGGCAGCAACGACCACACGTTCAGCAATGTGCTGCCCAGTCAACGACAACACGGTCAGCAAATGGCTGCACCAGCAACGACCACACGGTCAGCAATGTGCTGCTAAGCGCATGCAGACGTACCACAGACGGTCAGCAAAGTGCTGCACCAGGCAACGAACCACACGTTCAGCAATGGGCTGCACAGTGCCAACGACCACACGGTCAGAGAATGTGCTGCACCAGCAGAGAACGACCCCATCGTATCAGCATGTCTGCACCAGGCAACGACCACTACTGCAGCAATTTACTGCACAAAGTCACGACCACACGTTCAGCAATGTTCTGACACCAGGCAACGACCACACGGTCAGCATGTGCTGCATCAGCAACGACCACACGGTCATCAATGTGCTGCACCAGGCAACGACCACACGGTCAGCAATGTGCTGCACCAGGCAACGACCCACGAACACGTCAGCCAATGTGCTCACCAGGCAACGACCACACGGTCAGACAATGTGCTGCACCCAGGCAAAACCGACCCACAACGCTCAGCAATGTGCTGCAGCCAGGCAACGACCACACGTTCAGCAATGGCTGCACCAGGCAACGACCACACTGTCAGCAATGTACTGCCACCAGGCAACGACCACGAAGGCTACGGTCAGCAATGTGTCAGCACCACAACACCAACAGAACGGTCCCAATGTGCTGCACCAGGCAATAACGACCACACGGTCAGCAATGTGCTGCACCATACAACGACCAGAAGGTCGCAATGTGCTGCACCATGCAACGACCACACGGTCACAATGTTGCTGCACCAGGCAACGACCACACGGTCAGCCAAGATGTCTGCACCCAAGGCAACGACCACACGGTCAGCAATGTGCTGCACCAGGCAACGACCACATAACGGACAGCAATGTGCTGCACCAGGCAACGAATTGTACGGTCAGCAATGTGCTGCACCAGGCAACGATCCACACTGTCAGCAATGTACTGCAACCAGGCAACGACCACACGGTCAGCAATGTGCAGCACCAGGCAACGAACCACACGGTCACAATGTGCTGCACCAGGCAACGACCACACGTCAGCAATGTGCTGCACCAGGCAACGACCACACGGTCAGCAATGTGCTGCACACAGCAACAACCACACGGTCATCAATATGTGCTGCACCCAGGCAACGGACCACACGGTCAGCCAATGTACTGCACCAGGCAAAGGACCACACGGTCAGCAATGTGCTGCACCGGCAAAACGACCACACGTCCAGCAATGTGCTGCACCCGCAACGACACACGTCCACAATGTGCTAGCAACCAGGCAACGACCACACGGTCAGCAATTGTGCTGCACCAGGCAACTAGCCACACTGTCCAGCGAATGTACTGCACCAGGCAATCGACCACAGCCCAACACGGACAGCAATGTGCTGCACCAGGCAAACGATCCACAACATCGGTCAGCAATGTGCTGCACCAGGCAACGACCACACTGGTCAGCAATGTACTACAGTCAGCCAGGCAACGACCACACGTCAGCAATGTGCTCACACTTACAGGCACGACCACAACGGTCAGCAATGTACTGCAACCAAGACAACGACCACACTGTCAGCAATGTGCTGCACCAGCAACGACCACACGGTCACATGTACTGCACCATGCAACGACCACACTGTCAGCAATGTGCTGCACCAGGCAATCGACCACAACGGTCATAATGTGCTGCACCAGGCAAACACCACACGGTCCAGCAATGTACTGCACCAGGCAACGACCACTACGGTCAGCAATGTGCTGCCACCAGGCAACGACCACACGGTCAGCAATGTGCTGCACACAGGCAGACGACCACATGTCAGCAATGAGCTGCCCAGCAACGGACCACACGTCAGCAATTTGCTGCACCAGGCAACGAACACACGTCAGTCAATGTGCTGCACCAGGCAAACGACCACACACTGTCAGCAATGTACTGCACCAGGCAACGACCACACGGCAGCAAATGTGTGCAACCAGGCACAACGACCACATCGTCAGCAATGTGCTGCACCAGGCAACGACCACACGTCAGCAATGCTACTGCAAGCCAGCAATGACCACACTGTCAGCATGTGCTGCACCAGGCACCGACCACACGTCAGCAATGTACTGCAGCCGCCAACGACCACACTGTCAGCAATGTGCTTGCACCAGGCAACGACCACACGTCAGGCAATGTACTGGAGAGCACCAGGCAACGACCACACTGTCCAGCAATGTGCTGCACCGGAAACGAACACACGGTCGCAATGTGCTGCACCAGGCAACGACCACACGGTCAGCATGTACAGCACCAGGCAACGACCACAACGGTCAGCAATTGTTGCTGCAACCATGCAAACGGCCACACGGTCAGCAATGTGCTGCACAGCAACGACCACACGGTCAGCAATGTGCTTCACCAGGTCAACGACCACACGGTACCAGCATGTACTGCACCGGCAACGACCACAACGTGTCAAGCATTGTTGCTGCAACCAGGCAAACGACCACACGTCACAATGTTGCTGCACACCAGGCTAACGACCACACGGTTCAGCACTGTGCTGCACCAGGCAACGACCACACGGTGCAGCAATGGTACTGCACCATGCAACGACCACACGGTCAGCAATGTGCTGCACCAGCAAACGACCACACGGTCCAGCAATGTGCTACACCAGGCAACGACCACCCGGTTCATCAAGTAGCTGCACCAGCAACGACCACATGTCAGCAATGGTGCTGCACCAGCAACGACCAACAGCGGTCAGCAATGGTACTGCACCAGACAACGACCACACGGTTCAGCAATGTGCTGCACCAGGCAACGACCACACGTCAGCAATTTACTGCACACCAGGCGCACCGACCACACGGTCAGCAATGTGCTGCACCAGGCAAACGACCACACTGTCAGCAATGTGCTGCACCAGGCAACGACCACAACGGTCAGCAATGTTGGCTGCACCATGCAACGACCACCCAGGCAGCAATGTACTGCCCAGGGCAATGTTCTGCACCAGGCAAACGACTACACGGTCCAGCGAAATGTATGCACCAGGCACGACCACACTGTCACAATGTGCTGCGCACCTGGACATCGACCACACGGGTCAGCAATGTGCTGCAAACAGCAACGACCACAACGTCCAATGTACGCACCAGCAACGACACCCCGTCAGCAATGTGCTGCACCTGGCCAACGACCAACTACGTGCAGCAATGTACTGCACCAGAACAACGACCCACACGCCAGCAATGTCCTGCACCAGGCAACGACCACTCGTCCAGCAATGGACTGCCACCCAGCAACGACCACACTTGTCACATTGCTGCACCAGCACGACCACAACGTCAGCAATGTCTGCACCAGGCACCGACCACACGGGCAGCAATGTACTGCACCAGGCTACGACCACACGGTCAAGCCATGTGCTTGCACCTGGCAACGCCACACGGCCAGCATTGTGGCTGCACCAGGCAACGACCACACGGTCAGCAATGTTCTGCACCAGTCCAATCGACCACACGGTAGCAATGTACTGCACCAGTCAACGACCACAACGGGCAGCAATGTGCTGCACCAGCCAACGACCACACGGTCCAGACAATGTGCTGACCAGACAACGACCAACACGGTCAGCAATGAGCTCACCAGCGCAATCGACCACACGGTCAGCAATGTAACTTGCACCGGCAAACGACCACACGGTCAGCAATGGTGCGCACCAGGCAACGACCACACTGTCAGCATATGTGCTGCTCCAGGCAACGAACCACACCGGTCAGCAATGTACTGCACCCAGGCAACGACCTCACACTGTGCAGCAATGTGCTGCAGCACCAATGCACGACCACACTGACACAATGTACTGGCCCCAAACAACGACCCCCTACATCACGTCAGCAATGTGCTGCACCAAGGCAACGACCACACAGTCAGCAATTACTAAGCTACCAGGCAACGACCACAGTGACTGTCCAGCAATGTGCTGCCACCAGGCCACGACCACACGCGGTCACAATGTGCTGCTCGCAGGGCAACACGACCTCACGGTCAGCAATGTATCTGCACCAGGCAACGACCTCACACGTCAAGTCAATGGCTGCACAGGCAACGACCACAAATTCAGCCAATGTGCTTGCACAGGCAACGACCACATACCGGTCATCAATGTGCTGTCCCACCAGGCCAAACGCGACACCACACGGTCAATCAATGTGCCTCTGCAAACCAGTGCAACGACCACACTCTGCCGGTCCATCAAGTGTACTGAGCAACCAGGCAACGACCACACGGTTCAGCATAGTGCTGCACCCAGGGAACGACCCAACAACGGATCATCAAATGCGTAGCTAGCAAACCACAGGCCAACGACCACACGGATACAGAAATAGTACTGCAACCACAGCAAAGACGCGACCACACTGCAGCAATGTGCTGCAACCTGCAACGCGACCACACGGTCAGCAATGTGCTCTAGCAAACCAGACAAACGACCACTAAACTGTCAGCAATGTTGCTGCACCTGGCAAGCGCGCACACGGTCAGCAATGTACTCGCTAACCCAGAGCACACGGACCACGACTGTCAGCAATTTTCTAGCACAAACGCGGCAACGACCACAAAATACGGTCAGCACATGCGTGCATGCACCAGGCCAACGACCACACGGTCAGCAATGTGCTTCGCACCACGCTAACACCCTTACACGGTCAGCAATTGTCGCCTGCACACCAGGCATCGGCCACACGGTCTCAGCAATGTGCTGCACAAGCAACAACGACCAACACGGACAGCAATGTTGCTGCACCAGGCAAACGCCTCACGGTCAGCAACGTACCGCACCAGGGCAACGACCACAAACAACGGTCCAGCAATGTGCTGCAACCAGCAACGACCACAGGTCATTAACGTCAGCAATGTGAGCTCACCAGCATATAACCACTCGGTCAGACAATGTGCTGCACCAGGCAAACGAACATCAATAACACACGTCAGCCACTGTGCTGCATGCAGCCTAGCAACGGAACCACACGGTCAGCAAGTTGCTTGCACAGACAACGACCACCACGACAGCATTGTGCTCGCACATTACCAGGCTAACGACCACACGGTCAGACAATGTTACACTATGCACCCAGCAACGACCAACCTACTGACCTCTGCATTCCTGCCTTGCACCAGCAACGACCACACGGATCCAGCAATGTACTGCACCAACCTAACGACCACACACGGTCTACAGCAATGTCTGCTGCACCAGCGCATAACCGACCCCACTCACGGTCAGCCAATTGCGCTCACAGCAAACGACCAACACATGTCAGCCAATTGTACATGCACCAGGGCAACGACCACAACGGTTACCCCAATCGGCTGCAACCAGCTAAACGACCACAAACGTCCAGCAAGGTGCAGCACAAGGCAAACGACCCACACGGTACAGACTATGTGCTGCACCAGTCAACGACCCACACACTGTCAGCAAATGTACTGCACCAGGCACTCGACCTCACGGTCTGCAATGTGCTGCATCCAGCAAACGCGACCACCACGGCTCGCACAATGGGCTGCAAACCTAGGCAACGACCACACGGTCAGCAATGTGCTGCACCATAAACGACGCACACGGCACAAGTATGCAACCAGGCAAACGACCACACGGTCAGCAATGTACTGCGCCAGGCAACGACCACAACGGTCAGCCATGTGCTGCACCAGGAGCAAACGACCACTCTGTCACAATGTGCTGCACCAGGAACGACCACACGGACAGCAATGTCACTGCACCAGTCAACGACCACACAGTCAGCAATGTGATTCGGCCCAGGACAACGACCTCACTGGCAGCAATGTGCTGCACAGCTACGACCACAACTGTCAGCAATTGCTCACCAGGCATACGACCAAAATTTCGGTCAGCAATGTACTTGCTCCAAGGCCTAACGACCACACGGTCAGCAAGTACTGCACCAGGGAAAGACCACTAGGTCAGCAATGGACTGCACCAGAGGCAACGACCACACGGTCAGCAATGTTATGCACCAGGCAACGACCACACGGTCAGCAAATGTACTGCACCAGCTACGACCACACGGTCAGCAGATGTGCTGCCACCAGGCAACGACCACAACGGTCAGCAATGTGCTGCAACCAGGGCAACGACCAAAACTGTCAGCAGATGTGCTGCACCAGCAAACGACCTCAAGGTCACAATGTACTGCTCAGGCGACGACCACACTGTCAAGCAATGGCTGCCTCCAGGCATCGACCACTCGTCACATTGTACTGCCACAGGCAACGACCACACGGTCACAATGGACTGCACCAGTCAACGACCCACAACGGTCAGCAATGTGGCTGCACCAGCAACGACACAACGGTCAAGCAATTGCTGCACCAGCAACGACCACAACTGCCCAATGTTACTAGCACCAGCAACGACCACACTTCACAATGAACTGCACCAGCAACGACCACACGTCACATTGGCTCACCAGGACAACAGACCCACACGGTCCGCGCAATCGTACTTACTTGGCCACGGGAAGAATGGGATGGTGGCCCAGGCAACCGACATCACGGTCAGCAATGTCTGCACCCAGCCCCAAGAGGGGAGAGAAGGAACCATGAAGAAAGAAAGAGTCATGACAATAGTGACAATAGAACATTGAGATAGAAGATCTAGATAAGTGAGTTTCACAGATCAGATGGCGAACAAAGAGCATGTGAGAGAAATATTTATCTATTATCTGTCCCTAGGTCAACATGACACTGAGACATGTTATACATACAAGACACATGAACAATGAATAGAGCTGAGAGCAAGCAACAACACCTGGTGAATAGAGAGGAGTAATAAGACTGAGCAGAATGCTACCATTGCTGCCACCCATTGGTAGAGCGCGGAGATAAGTAAGAAAGAGTGAATACAAGGTAACCAGACCCTCCTAAGGACCACCTCACTTGTTCTTCTAGACCCTCCAAGGACATCCTCACATTTCTTTCTATACTCTTCTAGAGGACCATCCACACTTGTTCCTTCTACACTATTCTAGAGGACCATCACACTGTCTTCTACACTCTCTAGAGACATCCACACTTGTTCTTTCAGACTCCTAGAGGACCATCCACACTGTTCTTCTAACCCTCCTAAGGAACATCCAACACTTGTTTCTTCTAGACGTCTCTAGAAGGACCATCCACCTTGTTTTCTTCTAACACGCTTCTAGAGGACCAGCCACACTTGTTCTTCCTAACCTTCTAGAGGACCATCCACACTTGTTCTCTAGACTCTTCGAGAGGACCATGCCACACTGTTCTTCTAGACCCTCCTAAGCCATCACACTGCTCCTCCTCGTACCGAAGTTTGTGAAAACAAGACTTTGAAATTTACTTTGGCAAAGAGGAAGATGAGAGAGGTGGAAGAGAGCAGCTAGACTACACCACCCCCACCTGTCCTCACTCACCCACGTTTAATAATCACTCACCCGACCTGCTCTCTTCCTTAACATCAACATACAAACCTTTACCTATTGAATTAAACCCTCTACCTCGTTCTAATTTGATTAATAGCCACAAAAAATTTATTCCCAAATAATCCAAACACCCACGAACAACCCAACACCCACCACAAACCAGCCACCCACACACCCAACATTCACCACAAAAACAACGCAACATCGCCCACACCAACACGCCACCACATTACCCAACACCCAAACTCAACCCCAACACCCACCACAACCCAACATTCACCACAACGCAACATCGCCCAAACCCAACACCCTCCACAACCCAACTCCCACCACAACCCACTACACCACATCCGCAACACGCCCCAGGGCGCCCACGACCCAACACCCACTCACAAGACCAACACTCCACCACAACCCAACTATTCACCACAACGCAACATCGCCCACGACCCAACCCACTCACAACCCTACACCCACCACTATCCAACATTCCCACCCACAAGCGCAACATCGCCCACGACCCCAACACCACCACAACCCAACACCCACCACAGACCCACATTCCACCACAAAGCAACATCGCCCACGACCCCAACACCCCACCACAACACACACCCACCACAACCCAACATCACCACTACAGCAACATCGCCCCCACGACCCACACCCACCACAACCCAGACACCCACCACATTTGAAGAATTATACACATGCATTATATGAATCTTTTTGAAGAAACGTTTCGCCACACATTGGCGCATCAGTCTTATACAAAGAGGCTAGGTATAAGAAAGAGGAGTTTGAGTAATCAAGTCCCTCACCTGGAAGTCGATGTGTTTCATCCCATCAAACTTGTAGAAAATACGACAGGCCGTAGCTGAATATACTTGTCAGGTGAGAAAAGCAGTAGAAGGCGGGTCATAGTGGAACCATCCACTAGTCTATACCTACTTACCCTGGAGGTCTACTTGAGGAAGTTATTTCGGGATCGACGCCCGCGTCCTCAGTCCACGACCAGGCCTCCCGTGCATCAGGCCTATCCACCAGCTGTTAACTGCTGCCACACGCAGTCCAAGAGTACGAACCACAGCCAGCAGAACTGGCACCAGACTTTAGGTATCGTCCAAGGCGCTACTCCTTGTCGGCAGCCAGGGTTTATGGTAATTCCCCTTACCTTAGTGGGAGGGCTGTTGAACATCTTGAGCCCCAACACTTATGATGTTTTCTCGTATGTACCAAGGGCGCCCCTACTTTTAATTGGTGGTAAGTTGCATCGCCAGTCCAGTCTTACTTTATAGGTATTGATTGCGTGTTAGATTCGGTGACCATTTTCCTTTCCAGGATTTTTCCAAGTGTAGATTATGATACTATATTATTTCAACAAACGCCGTATCCCACCGAGCAGGGTGGCCCAAAAAAACAAAACGAAAGTGTTCCATTTTAAAATTAGTAATTATACTGAGATGGGTTACTAGCCCCTTTGCTCCCGGCATTTTATTCCTCTTACAACACGCAGATGCTACGAGTGAAGAAGTCCTGTTCCACTTCACCATGGAATAAGAGGAAATATAAAGAACAAGAACTAAAAGAAAATAGAAGATAAAACCCAGAGGTGTGTATACTATATGCTTGACATGTATGTGTAGGTCTAATGTAAGTATAGTACAAGACTACCTAAAATTCTTGTATGTTTATAACAGACAATAGACACCAGCAATCCTACCATCATGTAAAAACAATTACAGGCTTTTGTTTTACACTCTCTTGAGCAGACGGTTAGTACCTCCATGGGCGGTGCGTCTACCAACCTACTACCTTTGATATATCTATATATCATCATATATATATATATATATATAGAAATATATATATATAATAGATATATAATCTATATAGTGCGTCTCATAAACCCTAATCGTTTACAGGGAGACTCTGCTACTCCTACTGTCACTTGGGCACACTTCACAGACACCACATGCATATATATATTACATACATCTAGGTTTTTCCGCCTTTCTCCAATAGCTCTTGTTCTTCTTTATTCTTCGATTGTCCATGGGAAGTGGAAAAGATCTTTCCTTCGTAAGCCATGCGTTTCCGATGAGGTGACTAAAATGCCGGGACAATGGGCTAGAACCCTTCTCCTTAGACATTTACAAAAAAGAAAGAATAATAAACGTTATAAAACTGGATGCTAAATTGCGTGGATTTAGTGCGGAAGACAAGAAACAGATATTGCGATGTTATGAATAAAGAAGTGATGTCTTGGGCCTAAGCAAACAAAGCTGAAAGGTGTAGGAGATTTCATGGGGGGAATTAAATGGGGAATCTTAAATCTGATATCTGAGAGAGTTAGAGAGCAAAGGAAGTACAGTATTTAAATTGCTCCAGTTATAGGATGGTGAAAAGAAATATGAAATGGGAAATCAAGATTATGTGATTAAATATAGGTTGATGCCAAATGGTCAATAAGCGTGTAAGCTCCTGGAGAAGAAGAATCAGAGAAGAGAGAGAGAAATTTTTTTGGGATTGTGAAGTGAATGTATAGGAGCCGTTGAACCATTAGAGAGTAATGTGTGTAGTGACCTGACTGCCATAAAGTAGGAGAAACTTAGAGAAGGGTTGTGGAGTAATTTGGGGCCTGTGTAAATGATAATGGGAGCCCTTTTGATTGAACTTTGTATAGAAAGGGGTTAGCCACTATAGTAATACATATTTTTAAAAATGAGGATAAATAAAGATAACAAGATATAATGTAGGCGAAATGACAGTAGTGTTTTTAGGATTTATGTATTGGTAATAAAAGATGGTGAGTAGACTTCAGGAATTACATTCTTTAAAGAGGGGCACAGATATATCCAGATCACTTTCTAGTTGTTACAGCTTATAGACTGAAGTAGTAGGTATTGGGATACAAGGAGAATAGAATCATGCAGGAAGAGAGGAGTGAAGGTTTAATAAACTAAAAAGGAGCAGTTCAGGGTAAGAATAAACACTTAAGGAGGTAGAATGGGCGAATGAGAGCAATAGGCAAATGGGTCTGAAGAGGTATGGGTTAGGTTTAAAAATGTAGTGTTAGAGTGTTCATCAGAAGTGTGTGGTTACAGAAAGTGGGTACAGGAGGAAAAGGAGCGATTGGTGGAATATGATGGTAAAGAGAGTAGTAACGGAAAAAAGTAGCAATATGAAAGTTTTTACAATGTAGAAGTACACCAAGGGGTAAGAAAAGGAGCTAAGAAGAGAGTTAAGAGAGGGTGAAGCATTTAAAAAGAGAGAAAGAAAGAGTGGTGAGATTTATCAACATATTTTGTTGAAAATAAGAAAATTTTTGAGTGTGATTAACAATTAAGAAACCTAGAGAACTTATTATATTGTCCAGTTAAAAAAATGAGAGAGAGTTTTAAAGAGATTAAAGTGATTTGGGATGATGGAGGGAATATTTTAGGAATCTTTTAAATGTGAAGAAGATAGGGAAGCGTGGATTTCGTGGATAGGGCAAGGAGGAATAACATCTTGTAGATGGTGGATGAGCCATTTTGGTGTGTGGGAAGTTCGTGAGGCAGTAGGTAAAATGAAAGGGGGTAAGGCACCGGATTGAGGGATAAAGTTAGAAAGGTTAAAAGCAGTGGGGAATATAAGTTTTTTGGAGTGTTGGTGCAATTATTTAATAAAATATATGGAAGTGGGTAAGTTACCTAGATTGCAAAGCATCATAGTTCCTTTGTTAAAGGCAAAGGGGATAAAAGAGAGTGCAAAAGTATAGGGATAAGTCTGTTGAGTATACCTGGTAAAGTGTATGTAAGTTGATAATTGAAAAGAATTAAGAGTAAACGGAGAATAAGATACATATGAACAAGGAGCTTTAGGAAAGGTAGGGGTGTTGACCAGTGTTACAGTGACACAGTTAAGTGTACAGTAATTTAGATAAGGCTCAAGAGGTCTGTGTGGCATTTATGGATTTGGAAATAGGCTTATGACAGGGTGATAGGGGGGCAATGTGCAGATGTTGCAAGTGTATGGTGTTAAGGAGTAGGTGACTGAAAGCAGTGAAGAGTTTTTTACGTGGATAGTGAGGATCAAGTTCACGACATGTCATGTAGAAAGACGTGGCCACAAGAGCCCACTTGTTACCTCCGTCTCCTACCGCCAAGTATATGTATGAGCGCCGCCTCATAGAACATGGAGGGGGGCGTATGTCTCCGTGGTTCTGTTTACATTCTAATTTATAGATGGGTAGTTAGTATAGACTGAAGTAAATTGTCGAGGGTCTTGCCAAGAGCGTGGAGTATATAGATATAATTCTAATCACAAAGTGAGAGTTGTCACAGTGTGCCTCTTTCTGCTGTTGAATCACTGTGCTCTGGTGATATTCTGAAGAGTAGTTTTTGGCAGAGATTTGGTTGGATGAATTGGTAGGGGCAAAAGAAAAAAAAAGGTGAATACAGGAAAGAAGTAAGGTGAGAGGATAACATAAAGTATTAGTGATGAAAGATTGATATCAGATTGGAGGAGAGAGTAGGAGGAGGTGAACGTATTCAGATATTGGGAGTGGACGTGTCACGGAGGGGTCTATGAAAGATGAGTGATTCATAGAATTGATGAGGGTAAAAGTGTGAGTGGTGCACTTAGGAGTCTGTGAGACAAAGAACTTTGTCACTGGAGGCAATAGGGGTATGGATGAAGTGATATTTTTACCTTCGCTCTTAGAAGGTGTGAAGCTGGGATGAATGTTGCAGCGAGAAGAAGGCTGGAGGCAGTGAGATGTCATGTCTGAGGGCTTTGTGTGGTTGAATATAATGCAGAGAATTCTAGTTTTGAAGTTAGGAGGAGTGCTGGGTTTTCCAAAACGGTCATCGGATCACAAAATGTCGATGGTTGTTTGTAGTGTGGTTCATACGTTGTAGCAAAGATGGGAGCAAACAAATGTGACTTCAAGAGTGGATCAGTCTGTAGCCGGAAGGAAGGCGGGGTAGGGTCGGCCTAGGATAGGTTGAGGGAGGGGGTATAGGAAGGTTTTATGTGCGAGGGGCTTGGACTTCCCAGCTAGGACAGTGCATGAGCGTGGTTTGATAGTAGTGAATTGGTGCGACAAATGGTTTAATACGTGAAGTGCTGGTGGAGGTGTGTCAAAGTACGATTTAGAAGGATTCAGGGAATACGGGCCATGCCGAATTGTGTCCTGGAGATGGGAAGTACAGTGCCTGCAACTCTGAAGGAGGGGATGTAATATGTAAGCAGTTTATAATACTGAGTGTTAAGCACCCTTCTGGCAAGACAGTGATGGAGTGAATGATGGTGTATGATGGTTTTTCTGTTTCGGCCACCCTGCCGTGGTGGGAATCGGATCCAGTGTGATAAATAAAATATATATAAGATATATTTATCTATATATATATCTATAATATAAGTTTATATATATTTATATATATATTCTATGATAGATATAATATTATATATATATAGATATATATTATATATATAATATAATATAGATTATATATATAAATAGATATATATATATATATATATATTTATATTTGATGAAAGGTGCGATGTGGAGATAAAAGACTGAAGAAAAATAATAACATTGTGGAAGAAACAAAAACAAAAAAGAGCCTAATTTCTGTGCGAGCGCGTAAGTGCGTGTGTGTATTGTGTATTTGTTTACTGTGTTTGTGCACTTTGCTGTATAGTTCGTGTACTGTGTATTGTCTGTGTGTTGTGTGTTTGGGTTGTCTGTGTGTTTGTGTTGTTTTGTCTGTGTGTTTTTTTGAGTTTATGTGTGCCTGTGTGTGTGGTTTGTGGTGTTTTGTGTTGACTGTGTGTTGTGTTTGTGTTTTCTGTGTGTTTTGTTTTTTATGTGTTGCCTGTGTGTTGTTGTATTTGTGTGTTTGTGTTTGTCAGTCTGTTTTGTGTTTGTGTTGTCGTGTTTTTTTTGAGTTTATGTTTCCCTGGGTGTGTTGTGTGTTTTGGTGTGTTTGTGTTGGCTGGGTGTGTGTGTTTGTGTTGTCTGTTGTTGTGTGGTTTGTGTTGTCTGTGGGTTTGTGTGTTTTGGTTGTGGTCCTGTTTGTTGTGTGTTTGTGTTGTCTGTGTGTTGTGTGTTTGTGTTGTCTGTTGTTTGTGTGTTTGTGTTTTCTGTGTGTTGTGGTTTTGTTGTCTGTGTGTTTTGTGTTTGTGTTGTCTGTGTGTTTTGTGTTTATATGTTATTTGTGTGCATTTATGTGCGTTTTCGCCTATGAATGTCTTTAGGTGTGTGTGTGTGTGTTAGAATATATTCACTGCGCACGTACATGTGAGTGTTCCTCTGACTATATTTGTACAAATGTGTATCAGTACTACTGCTCTCCTAGAGACACCTGATCTCTCCCCTCCGTCTATTATCAGATTTTTACTATCTAAGGCGCCTTCACCAGCCTCCTTTTTTGACTGTCTTTAAAACACTGAAATGTGACTGTTATAAGGATGACAGACTGTCCTCCAGCCTCCCACACACTCAACATCTGTCAGCACCACAGACACTTTCCGAAAGCCACTCTGTCTGTAAGAGCAAGATTATCACCTTTTTTAAAGCTATTGTCCTCTTGTCACCTGACTATTGTCCTCTCACATCACCTTATGACTCTACGTAAGTACCGTATATTGTGCATTCAGTCATTTGGATCCAGATTTATTCTACCTGCAAGGGTTGATTCATAGCTTCTGGTCCCGCCTTATAACAATCATCGACTAGTTTTATTGATTTCTGCATAGCGACCAGTCTTCTTCCTCGTCGAAGTTACTTACCACGAGTCCAGAGTTATCAGTTGTCATATTTCTTCTGTCTTACTGACCAATTGCTATACGATATCTGCCACGTCTCAGATATGTATTATATGTCGTGCATGACTTACCACAAACTAGTTTTTACGACAGTTGCCATAATGCGAGTGACCTTATTTGCCATAATGTGGATTATTATAATCATAACTATGCGCTAAACTCACAAGGGTCTTACAGCGCTGGCCATAGTGTGGAGTGATCACAGTTGCCATGATGTGGAGTGATCACAGTTGCAAATGTAATCACAGTTGCCATGATGTGGAGTGATCACAGTTGCCAGTGTAATCACAATTGCCATATTGTGGCGTGATTACAGTTGCCATAGTGTGGAGTAATCACAGTTGCCATAGTGCGATCACATCTGCCATAATGTGGAGTTTTCACAGTTGCCATGGTGTGGAATGATCACAGTTGCCATAGTGTAAGTGATCACAATTGCCAGTGTGATCGCAGTTGCCATAGTGTGCAGTGATCACAGTTGCCAGCATGATCACAGTTGTTATAGTGTGGAGTGATCGTAGCTGCCATAGTGTGGAGTGATCACAGTTGCCAGTGTGATCACCTTTGCCATAGTGTAATGATCACTGTTGTTATAGCGGTAATGAATACAGTTGCCATAATGTAGTGATCACAGTTGCCATAGTGGTAGTGAGCACAGTTGCCTATGGTAGTGATCACTGTTACAGAGCAGTGCTGCGAGCCCGGCCTCGTCGCCATGCCTTGTGCTTCTGGCATCGCTGGATTTTTGAGACGTCATTTTGGGCAGGAAATTTGATTTCCGTGGGTTTCCGTCCTGCCGACGGTTCTTAACCGCCGTATTTTGTCGCTCCTCCGGACGCGGCAACTGTCTGGGTTAGAGAGTTTTTCAGACGATGGTGATACGCTGTTTATGATGTTTTTTGTAGGTAAAAGGTTCAGAGAACCGACAAATTGATAAATTAAAAGCTTGTTCAACACTTGGGTATCTTTACTGAGGAAACGTTTCGCCACACAGTGGCTTCATCAGTCCGATACGAAGAAGAATCGCGAAGATCAGAAGGAGTTTGAGGTAATCAGTCCCTTAACCTGGAGTCGATGTGTTCAGTATATCAATTTTTTCAAGACTGATGTACTGATAACATCGTATTTAATTTTGTTGGACCCCCAGGCTGAGAAACTGATTTTCCGTAAATTGGATCCCAACACCAGTGCCCCGCGTGCCCCGCGTGCCCCGCTGTGCTCTGTGTTTTTTTTCGTGATTATCGCGATCTCGCTTGCGTGCTACAACTCTAGACTGTGCCAGTCAATTTATAAGGTTCATCCCTCCAGCGCCTGGAACCAAAATAGCAGAAATAGTACACACGCGCCAAAAAATGAGAATTAGTGTTGCAGAGTCATACTCCCAGAGAGGCCTCAGGCCTAGTCTGCTATGTTTAAATAACGACAAAATAGAACTTTTTTTTTCTAAGGAAAGACAGTGTTCATTTACAACAGTGTCATTTCATAGTGTTATAGTGTTTAATTACATTGGTACTGTTTGTATATAGATAAGATAACAAATAAATGAAAGGTGGAAATTAAGGCTAAGTTAGGCCTACATAGGCAGGGTTTTATGTGGGAATCAGTTGCCAACAAACGTAATATTGATTGGAATTTTCTGACTGGGAATTTAGAATCTAACGACTTTTTTAAAGAAGTATTCAGGGTTGTTTTTTGAAGCAGTTGTGACAGAACCTACAAGGGAAATAACCTGCTTGCTTAGTTTTTGGCAAACAAGGAATCCCTTGTTAATAATTTAGAAATTTCAGAGAATGGGGGCGGCGACCCCCAAATCAAATTTCCTTTACATGAATGAAGTATTTTAGTAAGGGGTAACCCCGTAACAGTCCCAGATTTTTGCTTAGAGATTACGATGGGCTTAGGAACCTTATCACTGTGACT
>NW_026473891.1:0-11659 GCF_026875155.1 Cherax quadricarinatus
ATAGGGTGGTATGTTGCACTGTCTGCCTAATCTTTTGCTTTCGTAAGAGTGATTTTTGCGTGCAGATTTGGGATCAGTCCCTATAGGATTTCATAGACGTAGACTATGACGTAACTTTCTCGCCTGCGGTCCAAGGAGAACAGATCAAGGGATTTCAGACGTTCCCACTAATTAAAGTGCTTAACTGATCTAATGCGTTCAGTGAAGGTTTTCTCTTAATACTCTAGATCCGTAATTTCACCGGCCTCGAATTAGGCAGTTAGAGTACAGAAGTATTCTTCGCAGAGGTAATAATGGCACTTTTGTGATCAGTATATGTTTTACCACTATGTAGCAATTTGTATTAGGAAGCTGTGTTCAATCTAGTTGTCAGTTCTAGCAGTAACATTCTACAAATTCATTTTTTCCAGTTTATAATCTTAGAGGCATTAAATTCCCTTTATGTTAGTTCCTCCATATTACGGATTATTTTAATATCGTAATACGGGGGAGGGGGAAAGGGGGTATTATTTTCTTGGTTTAATTCAGCTAAACAATGCATCACACGGATTATTTATTGTTCGTTTCCATTGCCTTGAATTCTGACATATAAACATATGGTTCTTTATCATACCTCTGAATTTCAGTGGCATAAACTTCAGTGACAATATGCACAACCACTCTGCCAGTTTATGAAGACAGCTTCATTCAGAGTATTACTGTAAATCTTCATCTTTTTTCTACTGCTTAAGTTATACCAAGACCCTGATGATGCATATTCTGAGAATGCGTCTTCTTTTTGGAATATACCGGCAAGATTCAGCTAGATATTTATTATTTCATATAGATGGCCTGCTCTGCCACCTGGGTTAATTAATGGAAACTTCTAGTCTCGACGGTATCCTGCATCCTCATTCATGTACACCTGACTCCCTCCTGCACTCTCACCTCAATATGCAAGTCTTTTACTTTGTAAGATTCATCTTAACCATGTAAACTCTACTCCTACTTGCGTAAACAAGATTCTCCCAAATTGTCTCACAAATCTACGTATATAATCTAGAGCGTAGTTCTTTTCACACAAATCATTATATCTTTGATTTAGAAACATTACAATGTTGAGTGTGAAACCGTTTAAGTCATACCTAGACAAGTTTCCTTTTGGCGTCTCATTTTCTTCTTAAGGGTTTTGTATCTGTTAAGATTCTCTTGTGATATTCTCTGCTTTAAATAATTAGTTTCACCAACAGTCATGAAAACTGTATTCTCTGGCGGGTATTTTATCTCAATTTTTTTATTATTATTATTATCACACTGGCCAACTCCCACCAAGGCAGGGTGGCCCGAAAAAGAAAAACTTTCATCACCATCATTCACTCCATCACTGTCTTGCCAAAGGGTGCTTTTACACTACGGTTTTTAAAACAGCAACATTAACACCCCTCCTTCAGAGTGCAGGCACTGTACTTCCCATCTCCAGTACTCAAGTCCGGCCTGCCGGTTTCCCTGAACCCCTTCATAAATGTTACTTTGCTCACACTCCAACAGCACGTCAAGTATTAAAAACCATTTGTCTCCATTCACTCCTATCAAACACGCTAACGCATGCCGCTGGAAGTCCAAGCCCCCCACAGGGACAAAACACCTTTACCCTCCCCCTCCCTCCAACCTTTCTTAGCCCGACCCATACCCAGCCGCCTTCCGTCACAGCAACTGATACACACTCTTGAAGTCATTCTGTTTCGCTCCATTTTCATCTACATGTCCGAACCACCTCAACAACCCTTTCCTCAGCCCTAATGTACAACAGTTTTGGTAATCCCGCACCTCCTCCTAACTTCCAAACTACCGAATTCCTGCATTATATTCACACCACCACATTGCCCTCAGATATGACCATCTCCACTGCCTCCAGCCTTCTCCTAGCTGCAACATTCATCACCCATGCTTCAAACCCTATAAGAGCATTGGTATAACTATACTCCTCATACATCCCCTCTTTCCTCCAAGGACATAGTTCTTTGTCTCCACAAGACTCCTAAGTCACCAACTCACCCCTTTTCCCCTCATCAATTTTATGATTCACCTCATCTTTCATAGACCATCCGCTGACCCCCACGTCCACTCACAATATCTGAATACATTCACCTCCTCCATACTCTCTCCTCCAATCTGATATCCAATCTTTCATTCAGGGGGGGGCCTGATCTTTTTTTTTATCCTCATAACCTTACTCTTTCCTGAATTCACTTTCAATTTTCTTCTTTGCACACCTACACCAATTCATCCACCAATCTCTGCAACTTCTCTCAGATCTCCCCAAGAGCACAGTGTCATCAGCAAAGAGCAACTCTGACCAACTCCCACTTTATGTGTGATTCTTATCTTTTAACTCCACGCCTCTTGTGCCAAGACCCCTCGCCATTTACTTCTCTTACAACCCCATCTATAAATATATTAAACAACCACGGTGACATCACACATCCATCCTTGTCTAAGCTACTTTTACTGGGAAATAATTTTCCCTCTTCCTACATACTCTAACTTGAGCCTCACTATCCTCGTAAAAAACTCTTCACTGCTTTCAGTAACCTACGCTCCCCTGCACACCATAAAAAAAAAAAAAAACACCTGTCAAACTGCCACATTGCCCCCCTGTCCCACCCTGTCATACCCTTTTCCAAATCCAAAATTGCCACAAAGACCTCTTTAGCCTTATCTAAATACTGTTTCACACTTATATTTTTCACTGTAAACACCTGGTTCCACACACGCCCTACCTTTCCTAAAGCTCCTTGTTCATCTGCTATCCTTTTCTCACGTCTTACTCTTAATTCTTTCAATTACACTCTACCATACACTTTACCGCTATACCTCACAGACTTATCCCCTATAATTTTTTGCACACTCTTTATCCCCTTTGCCGTTATGCAAAGAACTATGGCGTGCCTCTGCCAATCCCTAGGTACCTTACCCTCTTCCATACATTTATTAAATAATTGCTCATTCGTCGCTCAACCTTTGGGACGAGCGGACGTGAGCTGAGCCTGCCCTCTGCTGTCAGCCGGTGACAACTGGTTTCTCAAAATGGTAGCACCGGCAAGAAGAAGGTAAACACTGTCGCATTGAAGTGGTGCGTGGGGCTGTGCATGCCCACTCAGCTCAAGTTTTATTACCTGCCATCATCAGGGACACATACGGCATTGCCAACGAAGAGCTGTATGGTGTAGCCTTGAACGGGGCATATAGAATTTTTGGTAGAAAATTCTCAATGCAGTGTATATGAGGACATAGTCGCCAGGTTCCAAGATCTTTGTGTACCATGAATCCTGCAGTGACGTAAGGCTACATGATGTGTCCCGCCATTATACGTGGGTGAAGAATAAAAAATGTACCCTTTTGAGGCTAATGAGGCGACCTACGTGACGTCTTCGAGGAAATTTGGGACTTTTCATATGGCGACATTGGGGAAATGGAAGGAAGGATCATATTCTTGGGATGCACTGAAGGAAGTTTTTCCTTAAAAATGACATGAGGCATCCTATTCCTTCCTATATTTTCTAGAAGGACTTCAGGACTCAGGTAATGGTGACTTACGCAGGCAACAACGTAACCTGTCGATTATGTGGTGCATATGATCACATTGCTGCGCAGTGTTGGGTGGGGGGTTAAGCAACAGGGTATCACCAAGGCGAAGAGCAGCATAATGAGGCATCAAGGACCTTGGGACGTTGGATTTGCACGACCTGAGTCGTTTCCTTGAACAAGGCTTGGAGTGTGGAAGGGTCGAGGAGGCTTGAGGAGGAAGGAGCTGTGTAACTCTTCCGAGAGAGACATGCACTACCGGGCAGGCACAGGCGACCAAAGATGTTGTTCACTGGGTGGAACCAGGGCCGTGGAGGCTAATCCAATTGATTCAGTCCTCCACACCTGTTAGGGACCCCAGGAGAGGTCACAGTTGAGGTCTTGTGGGTGACCCCTGGATCTGCTGGGGTTCCAGGTGTTGAGAGGGGGCGAGGCAATGTCAGAGACCCAGGTTTAGCTGGGGTTGCAAAATTGGCCCACAGTGGTGGCAGGAAGTGCACGGGGATGGCTTCCAAGGTGGAGGCGGGAGAAAAGGCTCGATTGGTCGCGGAAGAGAGCGGCAGTTGCCTCGACGTGGACGTGTGGATGTGCTCACTCCGACAGCGTTCGGGCAAAATAAGGTTTGGGCTGAAGGGTTGAGCATGGACCACTGGGGGGTCCAGGGCAAGGGCATGTGGAAAAGCAGATCACAGAATGGTGATTGAAGATCAAGGGCTATAAAGGGGAGGGGATAAAGGGGTGCTATACGTAAAGGAAAACCCCATTTGACAAATTCAAGAGTCTCTCTATAAATTTTAATGGTCTGAAAATATTCAGAAGTTTGAAATTGGTTTCATTGGTAGATGCTCATTAGGTATGGTGTAGATGTAAGTGTTTGTGCAAAGCACAAACCACAAGCCTGGGTTGTATGTTGATGATTGAGGGGTATACTGTTATGCGGCACACTCAAACGAGATTGAAAGGTAGGAGTGGCTATTTTGGTGAGGGAGGCTAGCCCGTTTACCTGTACAATGTGAGAGGGGGGGTGAGGGGAGGGTTATAAAGTGGATTGGACAATGGGGAAGAGATAAGACGGTCTTTGTGTGTGTTTAATGGTCCGGCGGAGGGGGACAGTCGAGTGAAGAAAGTTTGTACGTGAAGTGTTGGTGTATCACTTAAGGTCGCTTCAGCATTAGCTGTGGTGGGAGGGGACTGATTTGCGTTATACGCCGCAAGGATGTGGCACCTAGGGAGCAGGATATTGTTCTGGAGTTCCTGCTGAGGGACCTGTTAACAGGAGTGGGGTTGGTGATGTAGAGGGGGGGCGGCGTGGGAGGTGCAGCAACACCTTTTGTGAGGCAGGGGTATCTGCACGGCTGAGGCCAGGATATACGTTGACAAGGAAAGCTTTGGTGCGAGTGGTAAGGGTTTTGGATGTCTTTTTTTTCTTGATCATAGAGGGGTTTTGGTGGACTTGGGATGGGAGGGGTCCGGCCGAAACAGGTATAAGAGTTATTGGAAATTGAATGTTCGGTGCTTCAAGATGTTGAGGGGAGGTCCTATTTGCACAATGTGGAAAGGCTTATGGAAGGGATGGAAGTCAATGGGGATGTGTGAAGATGGTGGGGATGTGACGGCGAAGACGAGGATTCGAGAAGTTCTATGTCTCGACAGGGAAGGCACGAGAATCCCATTGGCTTATGGGCTTATAGGTATCTTGAGGGGGCAGTTAAGGGATATTATTAGAGAGAAGGGGGGGATGGAGCCCCTGTGGCGACTTACAAGGAGTGAAGGAACGCCTAATGGAAGTTGCAAAATGAGAGGGTTTGATGCAGCTAGGGATTGTTAGGGGGGTTGGAGGAGGTCATGTGGGGTATAGACCACGGCGTGGTGTCCGGCGAGGCAGGGGCGCGGCGCGTTTCAATGGAAATGGTGGGGTTGAAGAGTTCTGAGGACATCGAGGGTAATAGGAGGACAAGACTTGGTGACCAACGGAGGGGATGTGGGAGGGTATGTTGATTCTTGGCTTAAGTGCACATATAGGATGTGGGTGTGAGAGAGGGGCTTTAAGAGAGACAGGGGGATGGGTGCGGAGTGTGCTGGAACGAGGGACGACAGGGAACAGTTACAGGGGCCTATTTGTGGAGGACGAGGTATGGACGGCCTTTAATGAGTATGAGCAGGGGTAAAGGCACCGGGGATAGATGGGCTGCCTGCGGAGTTTTTAACATACAGCATTGGGGAGTATTAAAAGATTTTTGGTGCAATTATTTAATATCATAAAAGAGATGGTGCGTTGGACCTTTGCAGGCGACAGCACTAGTAGGTTTTGGTGCCATAGGTGAAAGTCAGTGCACCAGTGAGAGACATTACCGATGATATCACTCATGTGTGGCAGACACAAACTTTTTGCAAAAATTTTTGGGAAATCGGTAAAAAAAGGTCATTGGAAAGGTCATAGTGAGGGGTCAATATGGGATTCCGGGGAGATCAATGTATGAGGGCATGTGGGTTATTAGAAGGTTATTGATGGGTCCACAAGAGGGGGAGAACGTGGGGTATGGACGTGGATTGGAGAACGCGGCATATGACAGTGTACGAGAGGAGGCTCTGTGGAGAATCATGGAGTGGCAAGGGTTCGGGGAGGACATTGTGAATTGGGCACGTACTGTTATATCGGAGCGGGATGTGTTTGTACAGATAAATGCCGAGGAGGTGGGGGTTCAATGTGAAAATGGGCAGGGGACTGAGGCAAGGTTTGCCCGTTGTCACGAATATGTATTTGCAAAGTTCACAGAACCCGTTTGTATATGGCAGTGGAAAATGTGCATACAGGAGGGGTAAGGGAGGACATACGAGGTGGGAGTCCCAGTATCATAGTTTTTACTTGATGACACAACTTGTCCTAAGTGAGTGGGAGGGAGGGATTGGAGGGTCGGAGGAGTTATATAGATGTTTTATGGTATGGCAACAGGTATGGCAGTGAATGTGCATAAATCAAAAGCCAATGATATTTGGGTGAATGGATGGGCAGGAGGGCGGGGGTGGGGGGGTGAGTGGATGTTTGGGGGTCGTGGACCGGTGAAAAATTTGGTGGAGTTGTGTATATGGGTAATGCTCAGAATGGCGAGGTAGAATAATTCAAAGGGGTGTGGTAATAGGTATTGGGAAGATTGTAGGATTGGAAGGGCCGACACATCCTTACGCTACACCAGAGGGTCATTGTGGGGGGGGGGGGGGTGGTCAATGTCTTTTTGTACAGTAAAATATGGCATGTGGCAAGCTTTGTACCCTTTTGGTGTAATAGGGGGATGTCCGGATGATTGTTGAGCAGAGTTTTCCGTTTTATCTGGGGTTCAGGATGCGATTGGTTGAAAAAGAGAGGTGGTAAAACTTCCGGTGGCCTTGGAGGGCTGGGGTTAATTCATTGAATAAAGAAGGTTGAAGTGTGTATATTGAAACATGGTTGCTAAGGGCTCGGGGGGAAGGGAGTGGATGGTTGGGAAGCTGCAGGGAGTCTTCGGAGATTGGTGGAGGGACAAGATATTGAGAGAGGGTGAGGAGTTAGTATGCGTCTATTGATGATGGTCAGAGAGCCGAGATAACATGCGGGGTAGGGTCATGGAGAGGAAGATATGGCCTAGGTGGTAGTGGGCAACGGAAGGATGTTCCCGATGTAAGCTGGAAGACATTTGGGGTGCCGATTAAAAGGGTTACGCATCCGGCCACGCGTGAGGAGGTATGTATAGGTTTCTTCACGGAATATTGCTCGTCTGGGGTGTTTTACGAAATAGGCGAATAAGGGAGTGGTGGGATGTGTCAGGTTTGGTTGGGGTAGATGAATCAGCTTTTCATGTATTTATTTTTGTGAAAGCCTAGGGATGTGCGGGAATGGTTAGGGAAAGTAATCGGTATGTGGGGGGAAAAGGGTTGCCGTTTTGAGAGCTCTCAGTTTAGATGTAGGTGGGGTTGGGGTAAAGGTTTCAATGGGCTGGGCATGACATTAATGGTTGATTTTGTGTAAATATCAAGGCCAATAGATACGAACAAGGGGCGGAGGTAACGTAGGATGGCCATAGCAGGCATCCTTTTATAGAACAAAGTGACGCAACAAGAAATTATCTGGTAGAAGTTGGGAGAGGGAATTCTCGAGGGCTATAAAAATACAGGGACTTCTTTGAGGGATTTATGGTCTTTATAAGCTGTCAGGTGGAATGAACGGGCTGGCCTCCCAGGGGGGGGGTGTTGCAGAGGTCGATTGTGTTGAGTGTGGTTTTTTTTGTGTGGCATTGTGTGAGTGTGTGTGTGGAATTGTGTAGGAAGGATTTGAGGTGATATTCAATGTGGTATTTCAATGTAATTCTTGGTGATTATTTTGTGAACAGCGATGATTATAATTTATCTAAGGATTCCTTCCATGTTTTGTAAGGATGTAGCAAAACAAGTTAGTATATAAGCATATTTTAACTGTAATTATACATGTCCTACCTATATGAGGCAATGAAACTTGTCATAATAATGAGTTTTCATACTCTGTTTTTTAACTATGGAACGTTTTGGTATTGTATATAATGTAAGATCTTGCCTGGGGTGTTTTTGCTTTATATATTGTTACAGATGTTCTTTCACATTTCATTAATATGTTTCAATTGAATGAGTTTTTGATCTTGTGTATAGCCAGGTGGAACTGGTCATTTTTTCACATGAGGGGGGGGGTCGGAGTGTAAGTAATCTCTGCAATCGCAGTTCATGTGATACACAGTCATATTATTTTAGATGTCTAATGTTGTCCAATCTCTGTAGGATGTGGATGTATAGAATTATCTCCGAACATGTAAATAATCGGTCTGCTGGAGGGAATAATGTGTAAATTATTTATTATTGTGGTAGGTTATGTGTGTAGCGTGTTTTTAGGGTGATATATTATAAGACGCTATTACTATTCAAAGGACTGTTGGTGGTTATGAGGGGTGAGGCAGACACAGTTACTAGCATGGGGGGGGGGGTTGAAGTGGTGGCACGATAATTAATTATTACCATAGGGTATATGAGGGTAGGGTGGATTTTGTGTTCTATGGAGGATGTGAGCCATGGTTCAGACATTCCTTGTATTATAGGTCAGCCGTTTAGCGGCTGGATTGTGTTTATATCAAAATTGTTCATGAATTTTTAATGGGCTTTTACAAATGTGTATGTATAAGAGATTTGTTCACTGTGTATCTAGGGTAAAGTGGCACGTTTTCATGGGGGGGGGAGTGTAAGCTTACTGGGTGGGTTTATATGTATGTATGTGTGTGTAATGTTTATATGTTAGTAAATGTGTATATGGTATATATGTGTATACGTATGTAATATGTATATGTATATATATATGTATGTATATATGTACATATGGTGTGTGTGTATAGTAATATATATATGATATATGGTATGTATGACCACCTTTTTTCATGTGAAGCACAGTACGTACAAGGGTGTTCATGTGAAGCACAAGTAGTACAACGTGTTTGATTTGAGTGCAGCAGCCATCTGTCATTATATATGTGCTTCTTCAGTACTGTGTAGTCACAGTTGATTATTTTCACGTGCCTCTATCCTTGTTACATATTGATTATGTACCCATATATTTTGTACCTGAGTTTGAAATAAAATATAAAAAAAAAAAAATAATTGCACCAACCACTCCAAAACTATATCCCCACCTGCTTTTAACATTTCTATCTTTATCCCATCAATCCCGAGCTGCCTTACCCCCTTAATTTTCCTACTGCCCACGAACTTCCCCCCACACCTCACAACTGCTCTTCCTCACTCTACAAGATGTTATCCCTCCTTGCCCTATACACGAAATCACAGCTTCCCTATCTTCATCAACATTTAACAATTCCTCAAAATATTCCCTCCACCTTCCCAATAGCCTCTAACTCTCCTTTAAACTCTCCTCTCCTATTTCTAACTGAGAAATCCATTTGTTCTCTAGGCTTTCTAACTTGTTAATCTCAATCCAAAACTACTTTCTTATTTTCAACAAAAATTGTTAAAAACATCTTCACACCATTCTCGTCATATGCCTCTTTTTAACAATTGCTTCACCGCTCTCTTAACCTCCTCTTTTTTCTCCATATTCCTCTCCCTCCTTGCATCACTTCTACTTTGTAAAAACTTCTCATATGCTAACTTTTTCTCCCTTACTACTCTCTTTACATCATTCCACCAATCGCTCCTCTTCCCTCCCGCACCCACTTTCCTGTAACCACAAACTTCTGCTGAACACTCTAACACTACATTTTTAAACCTACCCCATACCTCTTCGACCCCATTGCCTATGCTCTCATTAGCCCATCTATCCTCCAATAGCTGTTTATATCTTACCCTAACTGCCTCCTCTTTTAGTTTATAAACCTTCATCTCTCTCTTCCCTGATGCTTCTATTCTTCTTGCATCCCATCTACCTTTTACTCTCAGTGTAGCTACAACTAGAAAGTGATCTGATATATCTGTGGCCCCTCTATAAACATGTACATCCTAAAGTCTAGTCAACAGTCTTTTATCTACTAATACATAATCCAACAAACTACTGTCATTTCGCCCTACATCATATCTTGTATACTTATTTATCTTCTTTTTCTTAAAATATGTATTACTTATAACTAAACCCCTTTCTATACAAAGTTCAATCAAAGGGCTCCCATTATCATTTACACCTGGCACCCCAAACTTACCTACCACACCCTCTCTAAAAGTATCTCCTACTTTAGCATTCAGGTCCCCTACCACAATTACTCTCACTTGGTTCAAAGGCTCCTATACATTCACTTAACATCTCTCAAAATTTCTCTCTCTCCTCTGCATTCCTCTCTTCTCCAGGTGCATACACGCTTATTATGACCCACTTCTCGCATCCAACCTTTACTTTAATCCACATAATTCTTGAATTTACACATTCATATTCTCTTTTCTCCTTCCATAACTTATCATTCAACATTGCTGCTAGCCCTTCCTTTGCTCTAACTCTCTCAGATACTCCAGATTTATTCCCATTTATTTCTCCCCACCGAAACTCCCCTACCCCCTTCAGCTTTGTTTCGCTTAGGGCCAGGACATCCAACTTCTTTTCATTCATAACGTCAGCAATCATCTGTTTCTTGTCATCCGCACTACATCCACGCACATTCAAGCATCCCAGTTTTATGAAGTTTTTCTTTTTCTCTTTTTCAGTAAATGTCTACAGGAGAAAGGGTTACTAGCCCATTGCTCCCGGCATTTTAGTCGCCTCATACGACACGCATGGCTTACGGAGGAAAGATTCTTTTCCACTTCCCCATGGACAATAGAAGAAATAAAGAAGAACACGAGCTATTTAGAAAAAGGAGAAAAACCTAGATGTATGTATATATTAATATATATATATATATATATATATATATATATATATATATATATATATATATATATATATATATATATATATATATATATATATATATATATATGCATGTGCGTGTCTGTGAAGTGAAAGGCTTCAGTCAAATAACTGAAAGTTCCAGTGGCCAGTCGTCATATGACTAAGACCCACTTCAATAAACAATTGTCCTGTTTCCTGGCGTATCTGACCCAGCTTCCTAAGTCAGTATCTGTTGTTTCGGTAAAATTCCGAGTTTTGATATGTTACAGTTGAATCTTTCACTAGGGCTACCCGGAGTTCTCTGGGGATTTAGCTGGACAATCTGGGGCTTCAACTTGGAATCTGAGTGAGACATGGCTCACCTAACAAGTCAATATGAAGTTACTTAAGTCACTTCCCTGAAAAGCATCCAAATTTCTCATATAGTGCGACTCGGCAGTGGCCTGACGAAAATCGGCGTCCAGTTCGTCATCACTGTCACATAAGGCATTAATCCTGTCCTTGTTTTCACTTGCTTATTCTAGAGTTAAACTAACAAAATAGACACTTCTCTTGAGTAGTAGTATCCACAGAAGCGAAGAGATCCTTTAAGCAAAGTATTAGGAGAGCCAGTTCAACGAGTTAACACACGTTAATCCATTAACAATTCGGAACTAAGTTGAGCACATCTTAACATCATAATGGTAGATAGGGCAGTGCCACAAGGGTACC
>NW_026473892.1:0-11063 GCF_026875155.1 Cherax quadricarinatus
AACACAAAAACAAAAAAGGGCACACAATTACAACATTACTTTTATTAAGACTGGTGATGATTTGGATGGGGAGGGAGAGAGTGTTAGTGTTTAAAGGGGGAATCCCCTTCCATTAAGACTTGAGGTGTCGAGTCCTTTTCTGGGGTTACTTCCCTTCTTTTTAATGCCACTGGGACCACTTCAGAGTCACGGGACTTCTTTTCGCACAACATATCTGTCCATAGGGGCCCCTGTACCTCTCGTTCCTTTATGATTTCCCTAAAGTGTTTCACAACATTGTCAATGTACAGTTGCCAACACGGCTTCAATAGCTGTGGAGGGTGATTTTCATCAAAAAGGTTTGCACTTCAAGCCATTTTGCACACATTTCCTTAACCCTTTGTAGTGGGCAATTCCTTCAAATTTCTCTCTCCCCTCCTTTGAACCAGTTTCCTCAGTCTGGTCTCTTGCTCTTGAAGTTGATCTATCAGCTCATCAGTGGTTAGTTCTTCATTGTCGTCCTCCCCCAAACCCTTCTTCCACATCCTCCCCACTAACCTCCAACCCCCAAAGGGAAATTTCCCCCAATGCCACAATTGATTCCTCAACTGGCATACCCTCTCAGGTTAGCCTCAAACCCTCAAAATCCCTTTGTCTACACATTCTGGCCACAGTTTCTTCCAAGCAGATTTCAAGGTCTTCTTAGTCACCCCCTCCCAAGCCTTACCTATAAGTTTATACAATTGGGGATATTAAAGTGATCTCTCCAAAAGTCTCATAAGTCAGTTGAGTTTCTGAGTCCACTACAAAGCACCTTCAAACAGAGCTTTTGTGTACATTTTTTTTTGAAGTTTGCAATAACCTGCTGGTCCATGGCTGCAGGAGGAGTGTATTAGGGGGCAAAAACTTGATGTTAATAAATTTTCAGCCCCATAAAGTCACTCTGCCACGTCTGTAAATGACCGGGGGCATTGTCTAACACCAGGAGGCACTTAAGTTCTAATTTCTTTTCAGTTAGGTAATCTTTCCACTTTGGGGGCAAATCATGGTGTAACCAGTCATAAAAAGTCCCTAGTGACCCATCCCTTACTGTTTGCCCTCCACAGCACAAAACAAATTTTCCTGAGACATTCTTTTCCGAATGGTCTGGAGTTTCAGAGGATGCACTAAAAAAGGGCTTCACTTTGCAATCACCAGTACATTGAACACATCAACAAAGTAAGCCTGTCTTTCATAGCTTATTCCTGGAGTGCCTTTTCCCCTCCTGAGTAATGTAGGTCCTGCTTGCTTTTTCTTCCAAAACAGGCCGGGTTTGATCACAATTAAACACTTGTTCAGGTTTCAGTCCTTCACGCCCTATGCACTCCTTGAATTCCTGCACATATTTTTCACCTCTTTGTGTCCGAACTGGCAGCCTCACCATCCCTTATCACACTATGTATGCCACTACGCTTCTTAAATCTCTCAAACCAACCTTGCTGGCCTTAAATTCACTCACATCACACTATTGCAGCCTTTTTTTAATTAAATCCTCATGCAACTTCCTAGCCTTTTTGCTTATGATCGTTTGAGAGACCTATCTCCTGCTAGCTGTTTTTTCATTTATCCACACCAATAAGAGTCTCTCAACATCTTCCATCACTTGCGATCTCTGTTTCGAAAACACAGTTAAACCTTGGCAAAACACTTCCTTGATTGCCTTTCTGTTGCCCACAATAGTAGAGATGTTATTTGGGTTTCTTGTACAACCTGACCAGTGTCGGTGATACACACTCCACTTTCATACTTATCAATGATCTCTTTCTTCATCTCTATTGGGAATTCTAACCCTTATTGCTGTAGGGTTGGAACTAGAAGCTTTCTTGGGGCCCATGGTCACTTATTTTCCAGATAAAAAACCGAAACACTGTAATAAAAACGAAATATTCCGATTGTATGCTTGAATGGTTACCGCGGGGGCTGGCTGGTAAACAATGCCAACCGGGCGGCAAAATGTGAGGCTGGCTCAGCCGCACATTGGACGCGTCTCGACGAAGGGTGTGAGCGTTTTTTGGCGGTATGCGGGGCAAAATTTTAGCGATCAAACCCTCCGGTATGGGGTTTGTATGTTATGCAATGCGTCCGGTATGGGGGGGTCCACTGTACTTTCAAATGTTGAAAAAACGTAAAATATCGTTTGGGAAACCATTTAGGGGTTAATATTGTTGTTTTAATGTCACCTTTGCACCTTTTTATAACATTTCTGGTATATTTTAAATGTTTTATACAGTATGTACTGATATTGTAATGAACAGAATAGAGGAAATCAGCTCTAACATACATTACTTAGGTGTGCATACGGGCCGGGAGAGCTCGTCGTAAATCCGAGTCGTCGATAAATGAGTACATCGCTAAATGAAGAAGGCTGTACCACATGTAAACCACAAATCTGCAAATTAAAAATATATTGCTGTGATATGTTTTGAAAGGGCCCGTTCAAGGGTGGTTTCTTTTTACAAACTAGATGCTAGACCACTAACCTTCTCTATGATATGTTGCTACAATACTTCCCAAAGTGAATATTGTAGCATGTGCCAGTGATCCACTCATGTTTCCATGTCTTCGACTAGCCAGAAGAAATCTCTGATTTTTTTCCCTACTTGACAAATTCCCCCAATATAAATTTAGTAAAACTCCCAGCAAGATTAATCTACCCTAATTCTAAGCCCCAATGGAAATGAGTCACTGACTTTCTTGGGTTATTCTAGGTAATCTACACAAATGCTCCTATGTATGATAATTTATGTATGTAATTGTATTTGTGTACCTGTACCCTGAATAAACTTACTAATCTGAACCTAGCCTAAGGGAAACCTAGCCTAATCTAATTTAACATTAATTTAAATTTCATAGCATATTATTATTATTATTATAATCAAGGGAGAAGCGCTAAACCCGGTGGATTAAAACAGCGCCTGGGGGGGGGATGTGTAAGGCTTTTCCCAGGCTAATTCGGGAACGGAGCACAGATTCAATTCCCTAAATCAAGAGCCCCTCACCAACATCAAGGAACCTTCCTTGAGGGGTTTCTAGCATACCCATAGCTACATTCTAACAAGTCGCTGAACCTGCCATCAGGATAACTCGGTGACTTTGCCCAATACTTTAATGAAATTAAAAATACAATAAGGTAATACACAAATAACCAACACATAGGAGAAAGAAGCTTATGCCGGATTTGTAAATGTTAGATAAAAGGACACATGTGCAACTAATGTGACATTCATTGTGGCAGTTTTTTCACTCTCCAGGAGCTTCGTCAGGCCATTACAGCATGATATATCATCTGTCATGATAATATTATCATATTACCATGATGCTATCAGGAATCATGGTAATATTATTCCACTATCCTGGTACTATTATTAAGCTGTCTTGGTAATATGCGCCCTGGTTCTATTAGCTGGCTTACAAGGAGAGGGTTTTGGGGTAAATGCCCCTGGGGCCCTGGCTTAGATCAGGCCTCAGGGTGGATAAAGGGTCGATTAACACCGGTTACTGCGGGCCGCACACAAACTGACATACAACCCACAGCCCGCCGGGTCAGGTACTGACTCAAGGCGCCTTCCGGTGCCTTCTTGCAGACATCAGGTGTCTATTGGAATCCCCCTTTATATGCTGGGGGCAGCTGAACATTTTGGCCCTGGACATTTTACTGTTGCCTCACAGTTATTGGGGTACCCCTGCTTTTCATTGGAAGAAATTAGCCTAGAAGAAAGTGAACAAGGAACTCAAACAGGTGCAGAACTTGGGAACGACACGGAATCAATATATATAGGTAGTCAGAACATTTGCAGTTACTATCAAAAGGGTATTTTGCCTATATGGCAGAGATTGTTGGAATAAACACACCAGAAAATGTGCGAACATGTTGAGGAAGGGAAAGTGTCGTTTCAACAAAGAGTGCAAATACAGTGACCATCACTAACGATATTAATCCATTCCTGAAAGCTCATCATTTGCTGAATTAATTTCCCCATAAGAAATAAGGGAAATCAAATTATTTCATGCAAGACCTCAAAGTATGAAAAAAAAAAATTTTACCACATGAAATATTAATTTTAATACACACAAACTGACACTACCTTTTTTGAAGATCTGTGATGATTATGGATGGGAGGAGGGAGAGTGGGGAAAGTTGTTAATGTTTAAAGGGTAATCCCCTTCCATTAGGAATTAAGGTATCAAGTCCTTTTCTGGGTTACTTCCCCTCTTCTTTTAATGCCACTAGGACCAGCTTGAAGTCACTGGACCTCTTCGCACAACAAATTCTGTCAATAGGGGTTTTGTACTCCCGTTCCTTAAGATTTGCCTAAAAGGGGCCACAATATTGTCATTGTAATAGTCACCAGCAGGGCTTTGCAATAGCTGTGTTAGGGTATTTTCATCCATAAAGGTTTGCAGTTCAACCCACTTTGCACACATTTCCTTAATCTTTGAAGTAGCACAATGGATTCCACAACTGGCATAGGCATCTCAGGTTAGCCCCAAACCCTTCAAATCTTCTTAATTCCATACTAATTCTCACCCTTTTTATCACAGGGTTGGCACTAGAAGCTTTCTCGGGGCCCATGGTGACTTATTTTGCAGGTACAGTCACTAAAAACGCTGTGATAATATAAATGTTCCATTGTATGCTGGATGCGACCACACTGGCTGCTTGTAAACACTGGGACCCACGGGACAACTGAGGCGCGCTCAGGCCACATGTGGGCCGTCTTGAACGAATCGAATTGGGCGAGTTTTTATTGTGTTAGCCGAGGGAAAATTTTTTTTCTTAAAAAGTATCGTTACCTGGATTTAACGTTAGTTGATCCATCGTTAGCTGAGGTCCACTGTACTTCCATCCAGTAATGTGTAAAGCTTCAACGCAGTCCAGAGAATGTTTTGACCTGAGCTGCCCAGACCACATGTAAAAGAACGTGGCACTACAGAGTTAGCAAGAAGGAAATTGAACAGCATTCTTTTTTTTAGACAAAAAGAGAAAAAATCAAAACAAGGAAGAGACAAACAGGAATGGTAAGAGGGCAGGTGGGGTCAAGGCCGAATAACAAACAAATGCAAAGCCATACGGAGAAACCAGGAGTAACACCAGTGGGCATACCAGGTATACACCACCAGTGGTACTAATGAAACACAAAGCGAGACAAAACATCCCACTTGGGAATTCCTGCTTCATATTTGCAAATATACAGGTTTGAAATCAAATAAAAATGACAAAGTTAGTTAGGTCAGTGGGCTCCTGACAGAAGCGAATGCCATGTTCGGATCATTTACAGAAACACATACAAGGATGTTTTGGACAGAGAAATAAAGATAGAAAACTACATGTAAGATGTGATAGAATCAATAGGGCACAGGAGGAGTAGGAATCTAATAAAAGGGTACTTTATGTTGCACAGAAGTGCTGAATTCTATGAATGATATAGTAGAAATTCTAGACATTAAAGTTGAAAATAGGAATTTGGAATTATCTTTTTATACAAACCGCCCATTGGCACTGCGAGGGAATTCACAGATCAGTTAAGTAAGATAGATAGCTTCTGTAGGCTAGAAAGTCCTACACCCAAATATTTTACTCCTTGGAGATTTTAATCTCCCTCATGTAAATGAAGAAAGGCACAACGTAATGTTATCCAAAATATCCCCGGGGAAACCCCTGCTTCAACAGGTACATACCAGGGAAATAAGGAGGTTTTGGGAAAAATACTCTTTAAACCAACAGGTAACTGATCCCCCTAGAAATGAAAATACCCTGGGTTTGATATTCACAAACAAAGAGGAACTGATCAAAAGACATAACAGTTTCCAAAACTATTTACTCTGATCGTAAAAATCATAGAGGGTTTAACTATATTAACTCAGGGTAGGGAAAATGCATCGCTAAAGTTAGAGACGGGATTTCAGTAAGTTTAATTTTAACAACCATAGAATTAACTGGGAAAAAATAAACCAAGAGTTATCAACATACCCTGGAATCAGACATAGCGACCTAAATCCCCACCATGCCTAGAGAAGCTGAATACAGAAACATACAAATATGTATGAAACTGTACCAATTTAGGAAACCCCCGAGGAAGATCAGATATAGAGAGAGAGCGTAGGGGATGGACAGAAGAAAAAACAGGTTACTGAACTTCTTAAAAACACAAACATCTACAACAGAGGAAAGATAGACTAGCAAAAGATCACTGATTTAGAGCAAAATCTTTGGATTCATACCTCAAAAGAAAATTATAAAGGGGAACAAAAGGCCATACAGAATTGCAAGAAATCCAAAATTTTCTATTCCTACGCAAAATCCAAGCTAAGAACTACCTGTAGAATTGGGCCACTACTGAGAGGAGACTCATATACTGACGATGAACAGGAAATGAGTGAAATCCTAAAAGAGCATATGAGTCGGTGTTCAGCAAACCCACTAAATGACAACAAGGTAGAAAAAGCAGAAATATTTTTCACTCCAGAAGAAGGCCGCACAGACCAACTAACTGACATTAGCACAAATCCCATAGATTTCGAAAAGAAATGGAAAACATGCCCACTCACTCAGCACCTGGACCAGATTCATGGAATGCTCTATTTAAAAGAAGTGCAAATACCCCTAGCACGAGCCCTCAGTATTCTTTGGAGAAAGGCTTAGATCTAGTGAATACCAGAGGCCTTAAAGAGTGCAGACATAGCTCCTTTGCACAAGGAAGGCAGTAAGCACTAGCTAAAAATTACGACCAGTAGCCCTAACCTCTCACATCATAAAAATCTTCGAAAGAGTGACGAGACGGCAGGGTTACAAATTTCATGGGCCACACAACCAACATAACCCAAACCAGCATGGTTTTAGAGCAGGACGATCATGTCTGTCACAGCTGCTGAACCATTATGACAAATTACGAAGGCACTGGGAAAACGACCAAAACGCAGATGTGATTTACACAGATTTTGCAAAGGCGTTTGACAAATGCGATCATGGAGTGATAGCGCACAAAATGAAAAGGGCCCTGGGGATTACAGGGAAATAGGCAGATGGATTTTCAGTTCCTAACACACAGAACACAAAAAGTAGTAGTGAACAGGGCAAGATCCACATCAGCGAGTCAAAAGCTCAGTGCCCCAAGGCACTGTCCTGGCACCTCTGCTGTTCCTCATCCTCATAGCTGACATAGACAAAAACACACGGCACACTTTTGTATCATTTGCAAATGACACTAAAATAAGCATGAAAGTCAGTACAGTAGAGGACATTGAAAAAGTACAGGAAGACATAAACAGGGTTTTCCATGGGGGGGAAAACAACATGACGGGCAATGGTGATAAGTTCCAGCTGCTTAGGTATGAAAGAATGAAGAACTCAAAAGGAGCCTAATACAAACTCAAAGGTCACCAAATAGAACGTAAGGAACACATATGTCAGAAACAATTTAAAATATTGTCCCTTTGATATAAGATTAGAAACATCGAACACAAATCGTTTGCTACATTTCTTGAGGGACGTGACAAATTAATTTTGGGTGTATTACAGCCCCCAAACCTTGATAGGGAGGGTAGTAAGCTGCTATGGGACGAAATTCATAAGGCATCTAGATATAAAAATTTTGTGATAATGGAGATTTAACTTTTGACAAATTGAATTTGGAACAATATGACAGGAAATCTTTAGTCTAGTGACTTTCTTGATATGGTTCAGGATTTCTTTTTAGAACAGGTTGTGACAGAACCAACTAAAAGGGAACAATCTGCTTGACTTGGTTCTTTGCCAACAAAGATTCACTAATTAATAATCTTGAGGTTAATGAAGAGCTTGGGGAAATGATCACAAATCACTTAGTTTCAAAAATCATGAATTACCCAATAACTGCAATCAAATCTCTGTCCCAGATTTTCGCTTGGGCCCAAATTCATGGACTGAAAAATTAACCCGGGTGGGTTAAATTGGATGTCCTGCTATGGGGCAGGTAGGTGATCTTGGTTGCCAATATGACGTTTTTCAGAGCAAGTTTTTTTGCTGCCCAGACAGCTTTTGGTTTCCCAGTAGGGAAATAAATCTAACAAAATGATCCCCAAAAGGATGAACAATAGAAATTTAAAAAATCTCATTGGTCAAAAGAGAGGGATGTATAAGGGATATTAAAAGAGGGTGGCAGTTAAGAAATCAATATATTAAATTAGAGAGAGAAATAAAGAAAGGAATAAGAAAAGCAAAAAGGGATTATGAGGCTAAGTCGCAAGGGGTTCAAAGACTAACCCAAAAGGGTTTTTTTCAGGTATACAGAAGTAAGACTAGGGACAAGATTGGCCCACTAAGAGTAACTCTGGTCAATCACTGACAGTGAAAGGATATGTTTAAATTCAAAAACCTACTTCCCCAGTTTTTTACCGAAAATTTCTACAATATTCCTGAAATATAGATTTGTAGAACGATAATAAACTTGTAAAGATTTTGGTAACTAGTGACATGGTCCTCGACAAATAGAGAAGCTAAAACCCAACAAATCCCAGGTCCTGATGAATGTTTTGCAAGGGTGTTAAAAGAGGAAAAGAGGAACTAAGCATACCTTTGGCTAAACTTTTTAACATATCACTACAACTGGCATAGTGCCTGATAATGGAAAATGGCAAATGCAGGTGACAGGTCCTTGGCTTCAAACTATAGACCAATAAGCCTTACCTCAATAGTGGGAAAATTTTTGGAATCAATAATGCCGAAGCAATTCGTAGCCATCTTGACAGGCACAGATTGATTAGCTCTTTGAGGGTTTCGGACATACTAGTACGGCTTATGCGCCAGGGTTTTTGATGTGTACTAGTACACATAAATTCTAGCGCTGTCAAATCTTGCAGGAAAAGGCTGTAGCCTAGATGTGAGAGAATGGGTCTGTGTGGTCGGTGTGCGCGGTAGAAAAAAAATCTGGACCCAGTGGTGCATTGTGGGAACGCCATCTTAGTACACAATGTCCACCATGCCTCGCGGTAAGAAGTTCCTCACTCCTCGGCAAATTGGGACACTTTGTTCCCCAGCGACAGTTCTAATACAGATGGAAGTGCCAGTGAAGATGAGTTTCAAGGTTTTGGTGAGGTTTTGACCGAAACTAATGACCTAATATCGGTAATAGTGAGGAAAACCCAGACGGCCCTGAGCCTTCCACCTCTGGTGCTGGCCGTCTTGTTCACGTTCAGTTGTACCAGAATCAAAGAGGAAACTCCTATATTCCCAAATCCCAGACTCAGATGTGAGCATTTGTGATGATAGTGATAGTGATTATGAACTACAGCTCTTGAAAACAATTCCAGTAGTGATAGTGAAGTGCAATATTCCCCAGTGAGCATCAGTATAATACGACAATATATGCGCTCTGGTAGTGTGCCATATGCTATTCCAAGGAGAAGGAGTACATCTCGAGTACATCCCGTGGCTGTACAACAGGAACAGACAGTGAAAATGACAATGATAGTGTTGCAATTGGGATGGAAAATGTGCATGTTGGGGTAGTGTGGTGACGGCCGTGAGGCACCAGCAGTGGGCCATGCTGCCACCCATGCCGCTGCCTCAGCTGATCTACAACAAAGGCCACCATCCCCCACCCACCCACCCACCACACCAGCCTCCACACCAGCCTCCACAACCACAACCTCCACAATCACAACCACCTTCATTGTCCAGTACCCACCAGCTGACCGCACCTGGGATTGGCAGGAAGCTAGCAATTTTGTTCCAAATGCCCACCATTTGATGACAGCCAAGTGGAATACAGCCATCTTGTACACATGGGAACAATGCCACTGAACTGGAATGTTTCGAGTTATTCTTTGACGAACCCCTGATGGAAAGTATTGTCATGGAAAGCAACACATACTACGAGTACACCATGGCAAACACAATACTTTCAACCAAAATCACATCTACAACCAGGGGAAGGAGGCAACTGGGCTGAAAATGTACTTTTCTTTGCCACAATAATGCTTATGCCACATGTGTATAAGCACAAAGTGAAATCATACTGGTCAACAGACCGCTGATTGAAACCCCCAAGGTTTCAGTGATATAATGCCAGTGAATCTATTTGTGCTAATGTTACGTATGCTTCACTTCTCAGAAAAATCAGGCCTGACAGAAACGACAGGGTTTTATAAGATTAGGCATTGTTTGTGTATCTGAAAGAGAAATTCAATATTTATTTTTATCCCTTTAGGAAGCTTGTAATTGAGAGTCTTTGATTCTGTTCAAAGGAAGACTCTCTTCAAGCAGTACATACCACAAGAGAAAACACTTTGTATAAGTTGTTTGTGCTTTGTGATTGTTACGTGTCTGGGATTGGATATTATTGTGTACACTGGAAGTTATACATTGCAAAATACAGGGAAATTATTGGCATCCTGGTGATGTGGTTAGAACAATGATAGAACCATACCTTGGTAAGGGCATATATTATATACTGAATAACTGGTACACAAGCCCCTCACTCAGTGATTTTTTGCGAGTGAACATGACAGATGTGTGTGGCACAGTGCCTGCAAATCGTAAACAAAATCCATATTACAACTAGGTTTCAAATGCCTGTTTTCCCAGGTGTATGGGACAAATAAACACAGTAAAAAAGTTTAGACTTATATTATCCCCTTTACCAATTATAACAGCAATATGTACACTATGTACAGTGGGTAAATATAGTGCACTCCACGGTAAGCAAGGCAGAAATAGAAGCCACAAGATAGGGAGACCGTGCTTCAAACCACTCTAGAGTGGGAATGACAAGGCAGACAGGAGACGGTATCCACATAACCTCTGCGATTGTCAATCCCACCTTCTTATTGGCTAGAACCCGGTCACAGTTAACGATGGGGCCCCATCATCAACCTTAGCAACCTGGTTCGCTGGTTGGGGGAGATAGCCGTAAATGAGGGTGTGTCCATGCGCCGAATAAGGTTACGTACTCTTTTCATGCCACACCCCCACCCCCGAGAAGGCTCAGGTTAGGCTGCCACCTCCCATGGGAAACCCGGCCCCCATGGCACAAATAATGGGGCCGCCTATCCTCTCCACCATCCAA
>NW_026473893.1:0-11068 GCF_026875155.1 Cherax quadricarinatus
TCTGGTTGAAGTTGTTGGATATAGAGATAAGCGATGATTCAAGATTCTTCGGTATTGAGTGTTGTCTCTGTGTCGATAAGTTTTGATTTCTGTAGTTTATTAAATGGTTGTGTGAATCACGGTGTTGTACACAGGCATTCCTTGTATCGTCAACCTGCTTGTGTACTGGTGTTCTGAAATACGTGTTTGGAGGTCCTTGATGTTTCGCCCACAATAATTTGCTGCATTCATTACAGGGCTTATGTAAAACCCCTGCAAAAGATGGAAGTTTGTCCTGTCTATTACTGGTAATGTCCTTGATGGTCGGGGTTGTGAGGTAGATACTTGGAATGAGGTATTGGAAAAGATTTTTGGGAAACGTTTTGGCAATGGAGTTGGTGGGAGGACTATGTATCCCTTCTCGGCAGTGTCTTCTCTGGATGTGTTGAAGATGTTTAATGCCCGTCATCTGCAGTCTCTGATGAAATGACGAGGATAGTGGAGTTTGGAAAAAGCATTTTAAAATGACTTAAAAAAAACTCACTGTGTGGGCGAAACGTTGTCAATAAAGGATCACATTATACTGCATATGTGTTCATATTTCCATTGTGTCGGTATTTTATACCATTTATTTCCACCTTGATGGAACTTATATGTGCAGCAAAAGTTCTCTGTACATTCTCTAGATCTGCAGTTTCACCTGCCTTGAATGGAGATGTTATTGTACAACAATATTCCAGCCTAGAGAGAACAAGTGATTTTAAAAAGGATCATCATTGGCTTGGCATCTCTTGTCTTAAATGTTCTCATTATCCATCCTATCAGCTTCCTTGCAGATGTGATTGTGGCACTGTTGGATTCTTGAAGTGTTCAGTGGTCAGTCGTCACGTGAGGTCACAGACCCTGAGCTGCTTGGGGATTAGCGTGGACGGTTACAAAGCATGGCTTGCTTCTACAGTGTTTTAAAAGCTGAGGTTGGAGAGTTGAAGGAGGAGGTCTTGCTTCTCCAGGAGGAGATTAGGAGGCTGAAGGTCCACCTCAATGGGCCTGGGAGAGAGTGTGAGGTGGTTGGAGATGTGGGGAATGAGGCTTCTAGCAGTGAGGTGCAGTCTGTCTCTCACTGTGAGGAGGCTGTTGGTGGGGGGGTAGCAACGGCTACCAGCAGTGAGGTGCACCCACACCTGCTACAAGTGGCCCAGTTGTTCACAGTAATGGGAGGCGCATCAGAGTAAGGAAAATTAAGAGTGCAGATCTGAAGGTAGGAAATCGCTTCTCTGTTCTCCAGGATGAATGTACTTCAGTGGCCAGTGAAGGTAAGGGTACTACATGCCCCTGCTAATGAAGGTAAGCGCATTCTTGTGGTTGGGACCCCCAGGTAAGATATGTTTATCGTGCTTTTGTAATAGGAATAAGAAGATGAGAGATAGAGTGTGCTTCCCTGGAGCTGGTGTTGGGACATTGTCAACAGACTGGATAATACATGTCGGGTTTAATGGAACAAGCCCATTATCTGTCTCAGTGCTGGTGGAAATGATTTTGGGGAAGGGTAGGAGAGAAGAGCTGCTAGATAAGTACAGGTCAGCATAGATTTCATTAAGTCTAAGGGAGGGATCCCAATCATATGTAGCATCTTGCCTAGAAGGGAGTGGGAAATGAAGTTGTCTAGGGCAATTGGTGTAAATTGCTGGCTAGACAGATACTGCAAGGAACTTGCAACCCCCATTCTTTGACAACTGAAAAACTTTAAGGCAAACATGATATGTATGCAAGGGATGGGTTCATCCTCTCGGGGGCGGGGGTGGTAGCACTTGCAGACTCGATTGAGAAGGCCATTGGTGAAATGCCTATGATTTTAAACTGATGGAAGTTTAGAGGTATGGTGTGTGTGGGAAACAAGCAGGTTGCAATACATAGGGTTGGAAACAGTAAATGTATAAAAGGCATTCAGCATGAAGTTATAAATAAAGACAATAGAACAGGTCAGCAAAAAAAGGGGGGACAGCAGGGGGCAGCAAGGGACTAGCTCCCTTAAAGGGTTTTACTATACTAATAGCAGGAGTGTTAGAAATAAGATAGATGAGCTAAGATTAATTGCAAGTGCGGGAAACATAGACATTATTGCTATAACAGAGACCTGGCTCAATCTGAAAAAATAGAGAGATGCCCTCTGAATGTCACATACAAGGCTATAAATTATTCCACACTGACAGGTCAACGGGAAAGGGGTGGAGTAGCGATGAAATGTCAGAGACAATTTAAATTGTTGTGTTAGACAAGATTTAAATTAGAAGCGTCAGCCACTGAATCTGTTTGGTTACAGCTTCTCGAGGGCCGAGAAAAACAAATTTTTGGGGTGTGATTTACAGGCCCCAAATCTTGATGGGGAGTGCAGTAAACTTCTATGGACGAAATTCGAAGGTCATCTACATACGAAAAGTTGTGTAATGGGAGATTTCAACTAAAACAGTTTTGACGGGAGCAATTTGACGGGAAAAATTTAGAGTCGGGTGACTTTCTTGATACGACCAGGATTGTTTTTAAAACAGTTTGTGAAGAGCCAACTAGGGGAAATAACCTCCTTCCTTGGTTCTTGCCAGTAGGGAAACACTAATTAATAATCTTGGGGTAATGATGACTTTGGGAGTGAATCACAAATCACTCAGTTTTAAATAAAGGAATTCCCCTAATAATGGCAATCAAGTCTCCGCCCCCTGACTTTCGTTTGGGCTGATTTCATGGGACTGAAAAATTTACTTAGGTGGGCTGAACTGGAATGACCTGACTGGGGGTCAGGTAGGTGTTGATGGTTGCCGATATGATCCCTTTCCAGGCATAGTTTCTAGCTGCTCAGTCAAATTATGTTCCAAATAGGAAATCAATCAAACAAAAATGATCCTAAATGGATGAACAATAGATTAAAATAATCTGATTGGTCAAAAGAGAGGCATATATAGCAAATCAAAAGAGGAGAGGGGCAATTAAGAAATCGATATATTCAGTTAAAGAGAGAAATAAAAAAGGGAATTAGAAAAGCAAATAGAGATTATGGGGTTAAAGTTGCAAGAGAATCGAAGCCCTAACCCAAAAGGATTCTTTCAGGTATACAGAAGTAAGATCAGGACAAGATAGCCCACTCAAAAGTCCTCGGGTCAGCTCACTGACAGTGATAAGGAAATGTGAAAGAATTTTAAACATACTTCCTCTCAGTTTTTACACAGAGGATACCACGATATTCCAGTAATGATAAATTATGTAGAACAGGACGATAATAAACTGTGCACTATTAGGGGCACAAGTGACTGGTCCTTAGGCAAATAGATAAATTAAAACCTAACAAATCCCCAGGCCCTGATGAAAATGTATGCAAGGTTCTAAAGGAATGTAAAGAGGAGCTTAGCACACCTTTGGCTAATCTTTTCAACATATCACTACAAACTGGCATGGTGCCAGATAAGTGGAAAATGGCAAATGTGATACCTATTTTCAAAAAAGGTGACAGGTCCTTAGCTTCGAACTATAGACCAATAAGCCTAAAACCCCCATAGTGGGAAAATTTATGGAATCAATAATTGGGCCCAGGCAGTCTACCACCTTGAAAAGCATAAATTAAAACAACGAAATCTCAGCATGGTTTTTACAAAGGGGCGTTCCTGCCTTACGAATTTATTAACTTTTTCACTAAGGTATTTGAGGAGGTAGATCATGGTAATGAATATGATATTGTGTAAAAAGGACTTCAGTAAGGCTTTTGACAGGGTCCCACATCAGAGACTATTGAGGGAAAAATTAAAGCACATGGAATAGAGGAGAAATTTTTTCCTGGATAGAGGCCCTGGTTGACAAATAGCAGCAGAGAGTTTGCATAAATGGGAGAAATCAGAGTGGGAAGCGTCACGAGCGTGTTCCCCCAGGGGTCAGTGTTGGGCCCCCTGCTGTTCACAATCTACATAAACGACATAGATGAGGGCATAAAGAGCGACAAACGGCAAGTTTGCCGATGACACCAAAAGGCCGTCGAATTCATTCCCGACGAGGACATTCGAGCACTCCAGGAAGATTTGAATAACTGATTTCAGTGGCGGGGAAGTGGCAGATGCAGTTTTTAAAAAGACAAATGCAAAGTTCTAAATGTTTGACAGGACAATAACCATGCCACATATAAACTAAATAAGTAGATTTTTAATAATTACGGATTGCGAAAAAGATTTTAGGAGTTCTGGTTAGCAGTAATCTGAAACCAAGACAACATGCATAAGTGTTCGCAATAAAGCTAATAGAACCTTGGGTTCATATCAAGAAGCATAAAATATAGGAATTTCCTCAGGTTGTTCTTCAACTCTATACATCCTTGGTTAGGCCTCATTTAGATTATCTGCACAGTTTGGGCACCGTATTACAGAATGGATATAAATTCTCTGGAAAATGTACAAAGGAGGTTTGACAAAGATGATCCCATGTACAGAAACCTTCCCTATGAGGATAGACTAAGGGCCCTGAAACTGCACCTCTAGAAAGACGTAGAATTAGGGGGAAAATGATTGAGGTTTATAAGTGGAAGACAGAATAAAAAAAGGGGGATGTAAATAGTGTGCTGAAAATATCTAGCCTAGACAGGACTCGCAGCAAGGGTTTTAAGTTGGAAAAATTCAGATTCAGGAGGGATATAGGAAAGTACTGGTTTGGTAATAGAGTTGGGGAAATGAGGGGAACAAACTCCCAAGTACAGTTATAGAGGCCAGAACGTTGTGTAGCTTTAAAAATAGGTTGGATAAATACATGAGTAGATGTGGGTGGGTGTGAGTTGGACCTGATAGCTTGTGCTAACAGGTCGGTTGCCGTGTTCCTCCCTTAAGTCAATGTGACCTGACCTGACTGGGTTGGGTGCATTGGCTTAAGCCGGTAGGGACTTGGACCTGCCTCGCATGGGCCAGTAGGCCTTCTGCAGTGTTCCTTCGTTCTTATGTTCTTCTTATGTTCTTATCCTCAGACATTACCAATCCCAGGTCGTTCACATTACTTTTTCGCTCTATTGTGTGATTAGAGTTTGTAGTATACTCAATTCTAACTATTATTTCCTCCAGTTTTTCCATACCGGGGCAGTGGGAATTTGTCTTCATTAAACATCATATTGTTCTCCGTTGCCCATTGGAAAACTTGGTTTATATCTTCTTGGAGCTTTGCCGTGTCCTCAATGGATGACACTCTCATGCAAATCCTAGTATCGTCTGCAAAGGATGATACGGTGCTATGGTTTACATCTCTGTCTGTGTCTGATATGAGGATGAGGAACAGGATAGCGGCGAGTACGGTGCCTTGTGGAACAGAGCCCTTCACTATGGCAGCTTCCGATTTGACTCTTTTTTACCACTACTTTTTGTGTTCAATTGGTTAGAAAGTTGAAGATCCACTGCGTGCTTTGCCAGTTATCCCTATAGCACGCATTTTGTGTGATATTACACCATGATTGCACTTGTCAAAGGCTTTTACAAAATCTGTGTATACTACATCTGCATTCTATTTGTTTCCAGTGCATCAGAGACCATACCCATAATGGTCCAGAAAGTTGCGAGAGGCAGGAGCGACCTACTCTGAACCCATATTAACCTGGTTTGGGTGCAATTGTTGGGAGTCCAAGGGGTTTGTAATCCTGCTTCTTAGAACTCTTTCAAAGAGTTTTATGATGTGGGACGTTAAGGCTTTTGGGTCTATAGCCTTAGCTATTGCTTTGCTGCTACCTTTTATGGAGTGTGGCTATATCCGTTGTTTTTAGTGACTGTGGAATCTCACCTGTGTCCTATGCTCCTTCTCCATAGCATAACTTAGGTCCTTGAGAGGGGTTTCTTGCAGTTCTTAATGAACACCGGTTCCACAGTCGGGCCTGGAGCATGGGCATGACGTCGATGGCTTTCTCAAAGTCTAGTGGAGTTAGGCTATGTCAGAAATTTGGCATACATTGACAGGGTTTTTGAGGATCATTCTTGAAAAAAATACTTGAATTGTCTATCTTTAGGCTGATTAGTGGCTCGCTGAACACAGAGTCATATTGAAATGTCAGTATCTTACTCATTTCTTTGTTGTCATCTGTGTAGGATCGGTCTTGTCTGAGCAGGGGTCCTATACTAGATGTGTGTGTTTTTTTTTGCGTTGTTGTTTGCATATGAAAAGAAATATTTCGAAGTTCTTAAATTTCACTAATCGCTTTTAGCTCCTCTTGTCTCCCTGGATCCTGAATGAGTCCTTTAACTTAAGCTCAAATATTTCCACTTCCCTGGTTAGCGTTTCCCTTTCCGTATTTCAGATAATTACTGGTCAACAACCAAAATGCTTCCGAGACCAGAGTAGCAATTTCTAACTAATTTTTAGGTTACTGATAATGAATAAAATGGTTAAAATTGTTTTGTTAGCTCTACTTGTCATATACCCCTTTAGGTGAATTGCTTCATAAGGGCAATAGTAACCATCAGTTCCCGGGGGCTATCACCACATATGAAAGAAACTTATGAGAATATAAAGCATATGTTACAATGCATGAAAAAATGATGAGCATCAATAGCAGCTCTGTGGTTTTTTAAAAGGGTTTGTTGCTCTTGTGATGGGCTTGCAGGCGGATACCCCCAAGTACTGCTTTCTGTGTGAATGGACAGCCGGGCGCAAGAGGTTCCCCACTATATCAGAGAGACGGCCACCTCGTCAATAATTGGAGCCGGGGATGGAAAATGTTCAACATCTACCTCTAATTAAACCCAAACAAAATTTTGCAACAACCCCTATAACATAAAAAGGAGCTCATGAAAAACTTTGTAAAAGCTATGGACAAATCCGGTCAGGGATTCAAGTATTTAACATCAAAATTCCCCTCACTGAGCGACGCTAAGATAAGAAGGGAGTCTTCAATGGTCCTCGGATTCGAGAGCTTCTTAAAGAGAGAATTTCCCAAATTCCTTCTATCTTGTACCAACTGAGCCACGGAAGTCACCGCGATCATAGTCACTTAAAAATAATTCCGGGAATCTGTCCCCACGTCCCACCATTATTGAACAAGCGAGCGGCCCATGTCCTTTCGCATGCTATTACATTACTTTTTAACAAGTTACTAGAAACTAGCACTTTCCCGACACTACTCAAGACAGCAAGGGTTACGCCAATACATATAGGTAGTGACCCTACAGACTTTAAACAACTATAGGCTAATATCAAACTTACCATTGCTATCCAAAATCTCCGAGAAACCGTGCACAGGAGCCCTATTTTCATTTATAACGTCACAACACAACCAAAACCCTGCCAAATTTGGATTCAGAAAAATAAAAGCACTAATAAATCAATTATAAAAATGCTAGACCTGCTTTGCACAGCATTGGGAAAAAATAAGGAATATCCGCTAGGAATTTTTTTTGACCTAAGAAAAGCGTTTGACAGAGTAGACCACGGCATCCTACCCCCACAAACTTGACCACAATGGATAAGAGGCCATGCGCTTGTATATTTTAAATCCTACCTTTCTAATAGGTATCATATATCACCATTAAAGACACAGCCTCATCAATAGGGCCACTTGATACTGGAGTTCCGCAGGAAGTGTCCCCTTTGGGCCCCTGCCTTCCTCATTTACATCAATGATCTTCCAAACATATCCCAACACCTGAAACCCATTCCCTTTTCTGACGACACGACTTATGTCATCTCCCACCCTAATCTTGCTACCCTCAACACCATTGTTAACGAGAAGCTGCTCAAAATATCGACTTGGATGACACCAATAAACTTACACTTAACACTGGCAAAACCTACTACATTAGTTTGGTAGCAGAGCAGGTTTGCGCAACTTAACATTAAATCGACAACCCCTCTAATTTCCAGACATAATGAGGGGAAATTCCTTGGCCTATACACTCGACAACAACCTAAATTTCACAGCCCCTATCCAAAACATAACAAAAAAAGTATCCAAAACGGTGGGGATCCTCTCCAAGATACATACTACGTGCCGCAAACTGCCCTTCTCACACTATACCATTCACTTATATATCCATATCTCACCTATGCTGTCTGTGCTTGGGGTTCAACTGCAGCAACACACCTAAAGCCGATAATAACCCAACAAAAAACCGCAGTAAGAATAATCACCCAAATCCCATCCCTGGCAACACCCCCCCCCTACTCTTCATAATCTAAACTTACCCCCCTGTTCAGAACATCCACACTTACTACTGTGCAGTCTATATCTACAGGACCTTAAATTCCAATATTAACCTTGACCTAAAATGCTTTCTTGATAGTTGTGACAGGATCCACAGGCAAAAACACCAGACATAAACATCTCTATAACATTTCCCCGTGTTCGACTAAACCTTTACAAAAATTCAATGTATTTCAAAGGACCAAAAAATCTGGAAGACCCACCTGAAAACTCTAGAACTGCAGACACATTCATCACTTCAAAACTACAGTTAGAAAACATCTTGTCCCCTCTGATCCACCCCCGACAACTAACTACATGATAACCACCTGGGGGTTCACAATTACACTCAACCCACTGACTATAAACCCAGAAATACTAATCTTAATCTTAAAATAATAAATCCTAACTAGTCATAAGTTTGGGCCCATGATACCCCCAAAATAGACACTTTGTATGTGCCAAAACAAAAGCATTCACATTGCTAAACTCACAAAATATAATGTCACTTAGCCTTAATACCATAATCTGTAAGTATTTAATGTTAAGAATTAATCTAAGTTTGCTCGAAAAAGCCTAGCCAGGCTAGGTGTCCTAGTGGCCCCCTCTGTAATTAGTATTTTATAACATGTAAACCACACAATACCCAAAACCTTAAACCCCACATTGTAACCCTTATAGAGAATAAACTTGAATTTGAATTTGAATTTGAATCAGACCTTCATGGGGAGGAGAAACCTGCTTGGGGAAACATTCAAGTTAACGGCGAAGGGGTTTTTTTTTCTCGGTAACAGAAGAGAAGGCAACTAGAAGAATTGGTGGAAAACCTCATTAAGGCTAACAAGAACATGGGGTTAACATGTCACTTAAAACCACTTCTTTGACCACATTTTGACTTTTTTCCAGCGAACTGTGTGGCAGTTAGTGACGAACATGGCTAAAAGGTTTCACCAAGATATTTCAATCATGGAAAAATGTACCAGGCAAATGGGGCACAAGAATGCATACAGATTATTGCTGGGCATTGGCAAGAGATGATTTTTCAGCCCACTATAAGCGTCAAGCAAAAAGGCAGAGAGTAGGTTCGGATTAGAGTTTAAAACATACTGACACATTGTATGTTATAATAAAATAATCAAATATTACATGTCCAAATCTTTAAACCTATAGTCAATAAGCATTTTCAAGGTGATATTTGAATTCAGGACATTTAAAATACATAAGAATTAACTAATATCATTTACGAAGCATACAACTTTTCAAAAATTGTTGACCAGTGAATCTTGCGATCTTGATGAGCTCAGTGATTCTTCGCCTTCCCTATAGAGGGAGCGTCTCTCTCCAGTTTACTTCTCTTCTTTTTTTTCTTAGGGGGAAAATGCCTTGAGCATACTCACTACCAGAAAGTTGGGTCTTTTCAAGGCACTGGTAAGGGTCCATGTGAAATTACCTAGAATAACTCCAGAAAGTCAGACAAGCTGACTTATTTCCAAAGGGGGCCCCTTTATTATATTGGCATCTGGACCAACACCATATCCCCTTTAAAATCAGGCATAATTACAGATAATACCACAGACCACTACCCTACTTTCCCCCATAACAACTCTTGGTAAACTACCCCAAACACTACTAAAGTCACCTTCAGACTTCACAATGAGCAGCCATTAATAACTTCACAACACAGTAGCAAACATTGATTGGCACACGAGCTAGAAATCTATACAGATAAATTTACGAATGTAATTTAAAAATTTTTTAAAAAAGACCCAATAAACCCCTATAACAAGCACTGCCCTAAAAAAACTAAACAGATACAGCTAAGAGACTGAACGTCCCTGGCTAACACCCAGCATTCTCAAATCCATAAATACAAAACACCAATATGAATAATTTTTAAAGGGGTGGACCGGTAAGCCAGCGGAAGGCCTCGGTCAGGTGACCAAAAGCTCCAAAGGCGGGTCATCATCTGACTAAGACCCGCGTCAGGAAAACATTTGTCCCTTTTTCCCACGAACCTTACCTAACCTAACCCAACCAATATGAAAAACAGGGTCACATAACCAAGACTAACAAAACTTACCCCGTCAATCCCAACCAGCCTGATAAGAAGGGCAAAAAAATTGTATTATGAGAACAATTATCCAACTTACGAGGGGATATAAAAAAGACCTGGAAACCCCCATCAAAATTCTGGAACAAAAAAGATATCACGAAATAGCGAAATAAAATTAGCAAAATCATATAAACCCCAACTCCCACCAACAGAAACAGCAAACAGACTCAATGATTTCTTCTCCACTATAGGACAAAACCTTGCCAATAAATCCCAAGCCAGATACCCCACCAAATGACTACCTCACCGGCAACTACCCAACACACTTTTCCTAGCTCCGACTAACCCATACGAAGTCCCCCCTTATTACAACGCACTAAAAAACAAGGCAGGGGAATTAAATACCTTTCCACCCTTTATATACAAAAAACTGTCACAAGTGCTATCACCAATCAATGCAACACTCTTTTAACAAATCCATAGAATCCTCCACCTTCCCTACAGTACTCAAAATAGCAAGGTCACCCCGATCCACAAAGGGGGAACCAAACAGAGTTGAATAACTATAGGCCAATACCAACTTACACCCCCTCCTCAAAAATCTTCGAAAAATTAATTCAATAAACGAATCTACTCCTAACCTTATCTCCCCAAAACATACCAACCCCTGCCCATTTGATTCAGGCCTAATAAAAATACTAATGATGGCTATGATACACATTGCTAGAACATATATACACTGCAATAGAGAAAAAAGAAGTCCCACTGGGGATCTTTATGACTTACGTAAACTTTTTATACTTGACATGACTGCTCCAAATAAAATTGCACACTATGGTATAAGAGGGCACCCCTCA
>NW_026473895.1:0-10035 GCF_026875155.1 Cherax quadricarinatus
GCTAGTACTGATCCTTGCAAAACACCACTTGTCATCGTCCCCATACTGATATGTAGCTTCACAGACAACCTGTTTCCTTCCACAAAGGCAGGAGTTCCCAACCTGCGGCCCTCACACGATATTATGAATTCACTTTGATGTAGGTTCCACAGTGAACAGTGTCAACAAAACCGTGTGGGGTCTCATCACACATCTGACCAGCAAATATGGCCCACTTGTGTAGGAAGGTTGAGGACCACCGCACTAAGATACTCTTTGATCCGCTGCACTAAGATACTCTTTGATCCGCTCAACTAAGATACTCTTTGATCCACTGCACTAAGATACTCTTTGATCCACTGCACTAAGATATATGGACCGTGCATTTTGTAACAGACAGAAAAGTCAGAGTGTGTGTCTTCCTGGACTGGTGTTGGTGACATAGTCAGCAGGTTGTATAATATCATGGCAGGTAAGGGGAACAAGCCCATTACTGTCTTAGTGCTGGGGAAATTTGGCATTGGGAAGGGCAGGAGAGAGGAGCTGCTGGATAAGTACAGGTCAGCCATAGTAGTAGTTAGGTCTAAGGGAGGGTTTCCCAGTCATATGTAGCATCTTGCCTAGAAAGGGAGGGGGCAATGAATGCATGTCAAAGGGCAATTGGTATAAATTGCTGGCTAGACAGGTACTGCAAGGCACTTGCAATCCCATTCATTGATAACTGGGCCCTATTCTTTGGAAAAACGGTGGTATATATCCCAGGATTTGGTTCATCTGTCTGGGGATGGAGTGGTTGCATTAGCCAAATTTCCCAATTGAGAGGGTAATTGATGACTTGTCTAGGAATTAAACTGATAGATTATAGCGGTATGGGTGTTTGTGGGAAACAATCAGGCTGCAGCATTAGGGTTAAAAACAGCAATTATTACCGGGATACCTCAGGGATATGTTTAAAAGACAATATTCAAAATAAAGTTGCTAGTAATGGCAAATCAATTGATCAACAAACAAAGAGAGATAATAGAGGGCAACGAGTGACTAGCTCCCTTAAGGTTTACTATACAAATAGTAGGAGTCTAAGAAATAAGATAGATGAGCTAAAATTACTTGCAAGTGTAGGTAATATAAATATTACTAGTATAACAGAGACCTGGTTCAACCTGAAAGATAGAAAAATGATTTCTGAATGAAACATACAGGTTTTAAACTATTCCACACTGCAGGGTCAACAGGAAGGGTGGTGGTGTGCGATGTATGTCAAGAAATTTTAAAATTTTCTTAGACATGATATAAGATTAGAAACATCGAACACAGAATCTGTTTGGCTACCCGTTTTCCCCGAGGAAGTGAACAAATTAATTTTGGGTGTGATTTATAGGCCCCAAACCTTGATAGGGAGTGCAGTAAGCTGTTATGGGGCGAAAAATTTATAAGGCATCTAGATATGAAAATGTTGTGATAATGGGAGATTTTAACTTTAGACAAATTGATTGGAACAATATGACAGGAAATCTTGAGTCTAGTGACTTTCTTGATACGGTTCAGGATTGCTTTTTAGAACAGTTGTGACAGAACCAACTAGAGGAAACAATCTGCTTGACTTGGTTCTTGCCAACAAAGATTCACTAATTAACAATCTTGAGGTTAATGATGAGCTTGGGGAAAGTGATCACAAATCACTTAGTTTCAATATATCATGGAATTAACCAGATAACTGCAATCAAATCTCTGTCCAGTTTTTTGCGTGGCCGACTTCATGGGACTGAAAAATTACCTGGGTGGGCTAAATTGGGATGTCCTGACTATGGGTCACGTAGGTGATCTTGATTGCCAATATGACGTTTTTCAGAGCATAGTTCTAGCTGCCCAGACAACTTTTGTTCCGAGTAGGGAAATTAGATCTAACTAAAATGATCCCAAAGGGATGAACAATAGATTAAAACATCTCATGGTCAAAAGAGAGGCATATATAAGCGTATCAAAAGAGGGGATGGGCAGTTTTAAGAAATCAATATATTCAATTAAAGAGAGAAATAAAGAAAGGAATAAGAAAAGCAAAAAGGGATTATGAGGCTAAGGTCGCAAGGGATTCAAAGACTAACCCAAAAGGGTTCTTTCAGGTAAAACAAAGTAAGATTAGGGACAAGACTGGCCCACTTAAGAGTAACTCTGGTCAGATCACTGACATGATAAGGATATGTGTGAAATTCTAAATACCTACTTCCTTCATTTTTTCACCCAGGAAAATACTAGCGATATTCCTGAAATAATAGATTAGTAGAACAGGATAATAAACTAGTACATTGCAGTAACTAGTGACATGGCCCCTCAGACAAATAGAGAAACTAAAACCTAACAAATCCCCGGGCCCTGATGAACTGTTTGAAAGGGGTGTTAAAGGAATGTAAAGAGGAGCTTAGCAAACATTTGGCTAATCTTTTTAACATATCACTACAAATTGGCAAAGTGCCTGATAAGTGAAAAATGGCAAATGTAATACCTATTTACAAGGCAGGTGACAGGTCCTTAGCTTCGAACTTTAGACCAATAAGCCTTACCTCCAAAGTGGGAAAATTTATGGAATCAATAATTGCCGAAGCAATTCGTAGCCATCTTGACAGGCACACATTGATTAATGAATCTCAAACAAAGGTTTTACAAAGGGGCGTTCTTGTCTTAACGAATTTACTAACTTTTTTCACTAAGGTTTTTTGAGGAGGTAGATCATGGTAATTGAATATGATATTGTGTATATGGACTTCAGTAAGGGGTTTCGATAGAATTCCACACCAAGGCTATTGAGGAAAAATTAAGGCACACGGAATAGGAGAATTTTTTCCTGGTAGAGGCAGGCTGACAAATAGACAGCAAGAGTTTGCATAAATGGGGAGAAATCAGAATGGGGGCACGTCACAAGCGGTGTTCCTCAGGGGTCATGGTGGGCCCGTTGTTGTCACAATTTACATAAACGACGTAGATGAGGGAATAAAAGTGACATAAGTAAATTTGCTGACACCAAAATAGGGGCCCTCCAATTCATTCTAATGAGGACTCTAGAGCACTCCAGGATGATTTGAATAGACTGATGCAATGGTCGGAGAAGTGGCAGATGCAGTTTAATATTGAAAAAATGCAAAGTTCTAAATGTTGGACAGTTAAATAACCATGCCACATATAAACTAAATAATGTAGATCTTAATAGTACTGATTGCGAAAAGGATTTAGGAGCTCTGGTTAGCAGTAATCTAAAACCAAGACAACAGTGCATTAGTGTTCGCAATAAGCTAACAGAATCTTGGCATCATATCTAGAAGTATAAATAATAGAATCCTCAGGTTGTTCTTCAACTCTATATATCCTTGGTTAGGCCCCATTTAGACTATGCTGCTCAGTTCTGGTCCCCCGTATTACAGAATGGATAAAATGCTCTGGAAAACGTACAGAGGAGGATGACAAAGATGATCCCATGTATCAGAAATCTTCCCTATGAGGATAGACTGAGGGCCCTGAAATCTGCACTCTCTCGAAAGGCGTAGAATTAGGGGGGATATGATCGAGGTGTATAAATGGAAAAAAAGGAATAAATAAAGGGGATGTAAATAGCGTGCTGAAAATTTCCAGCCAAGACAGGACTCTGAGCAATGGTTTTAAGTTGGAAAAATTCAGATTCAGGAAGGATATAGAAAAGCACTGGTTTGGTAATAGAGTTGTGGATGAGTGGAACAAACTCCCGAGTACAGTTATTGAGGCTAAAACGTTGTGTAGTTTTACAAATAGTTTAGATAAATACATGAGTGGGTGTGGAAATGGGTGTGAGTTGGATCTGACTAGCTTGTGCTGCTGGTCTGGTGCAGTGCTCCATCCTTGAGTGGAGGTGACCATACTGGGTGGGTTATTGGGCTATTCCGGGGGGGGGGGGGCATTGGTCCTAATCCTGGGGGGGACATGGACCTGCTCCGAATGGGTCAGTAGGGGCCCGTCGCAGTGTTCCTTCTTTCTTATTTCTTAAGATACTTTTTGATCCGCTGCACTAAGATATTCTTTGATCCGCTGCACTAAGATAAATTTTGATCCACGTACTAAAAATATTCTTTGAAACCGCTGCACTATGATATTCTTTGATCCGCTGCACTATGATATTCTTTGATCCGCTGCACTAAGATACTCTTTGATCCACTGCACTATGATATTCTTTGATCCCCCTGCACTATGATATTCTTTGATCCGCTGCACTAAGATACTCTTTGATCCACTGTACTAAGATATTCTTTGATCCGCTGCACTATGATATTCTTTGATCCGCTGCACTATGATATTCTTTGATCCGCTGCACTATGATATTCTTTGATCTGCTGCACTAAGATACTCTTTGATCCACTGTACTAAGATACTCTTTGATCCACTAGGGTACATTCAATGCTTTCCCTCCTGCACCTTAAGTGTTTGCCTTAATTACGACGTAGAAGATACTCAAAAACAATTTAAAAAGGTAGTTCAAGCCTCACTGTCATCCAAGAAACAGAAACAAGGAACATTGAAGTTTAGAGCAAGTACAGTCAGTGAAGCTTCAAGAATGAACGGCCCATGTTCAGGTGGAGAACAATATTTGTGCACAGTTTCAAGAGCAGGTACGTAGCCCGTTCTCCCTGAAGCCAACAACGATGGGAGAGTCCCTGGGGGATGGGACAGTCATAGGGAGTGGGTGATGGGAGATCATGGGTGGGCGATGGAGAGTCACGGGTGGTGGGTGATGGGAGAGTCATGGGTGGTGGGTGATGGGAGTCATGGGTGGTGGGGGATGGGAAATCAGGGGTGGTGGGTGATGGGAGAGTCATGGGTGGTTTGGGGGATGAAGAGTCATGGGGTTTGGGGGGTGATGGGAGAGTCATGGTTGGTGTGTGATGGGGGAATCGTGGGTGATGGGAGAATCATGGGTGGTGTGTGATGGGAGAATCGTGGGTGATGGGGAGTCATGGGGGGTGTGTGATGGGAAATCGTGGGTGATGGGAGAGTCATGGGGTTTTGGGATAGTCATGGGTGGTGGGTGATGGGAGAAAACGTGGGTGATGGGAGAGTTTTTGGGTGGTGGGTGATGGGATAATCGTGGGGGATGGGAGAGTTATGGGTGGTGGTGATGGGATAATCGTGGGTGATGGGAGTTATGGGTGTGTGTGATGGGAGAGTTATGGATGGTGTGTGATGGGAAATCGTGGGTGATGGGAGAGTTATGGGTGGTGTGTGATGGGAGAATTGTGGTGATGGGGGTTATGGGTGGTGTGTGATGGAGAGTTATGGATGGTGTGTGAAAGGGAGAATCGTGGGTGATGGGAGAGTTATGGGTGGTGGGTGATGGGAGAATCGTGGGTGATGGGAGAGTCATGGGTAGGGGGTGATGGGAGAGTTATTGGTGGTGTGTGATGGGAGAATTGTGGGTGATGGGAGAGTCGTGGGTGGTGTGTGATGGGAGAATCGTGGGTGATGGGAGAATCATGGGTGATGGGAGAGTCATGGGTGATGGGGGGGGTCATGGTTGGTGGGTGATGGAGAATCGTGGGTGATGCGAGAGTCATGGGTGGTGGTGACGGGAGAATCGTTGGTGATGGAGAGTCTTTAGTGGTGGGAGAGTCATGTGTGGGGGGATAATAAATGGGTGATGGTGATGGGAGAGTCGTGGGTGATGGGAGAGTTATGGGTGGTGGGAAAAATCATGGTGGTGGGTGATGGGAGAGTCGGGGGTGATGGGGGGATTTATGGGTTGTGGGATAGTCATGGGTGGTGGGTGATGGGAGAGTCGTGGGTGATGGAGAGTTATGGGTGGTGGGATAATCATGGGTGGGGGGTTTGATGGGAGAGTCGTGGTGAGGGGAGAGTTATGGGTGGTGGGTGACAGGAGAATCGTGGGTGATGGGAGAGTTATGGGTTGGGGGATAGTCATGGGTGGTGGGTGATGGTGATGAAAGAGAGAGCACCACCCTCACTATTTCCCTTTGCTCCAGTTTTAAAACAACAGTGGACGTAACAATCATGCAACCCCCTCCCCTCTCTCTCCCTCCCCTCTCTCACCCTCCCCTCTCCCCTTCTTCCCCTCTCTCTCCCCACCCTCTCCCCTTTCCATCTCCCTCTCCCCTAATTCCCCCCCCCTCTCCTCCACAGGGGTGAGGGGGATGCATCTACAAGCCACAACAAACTGTACGTCTAACAGCAGTCACTGCCCCTCACATATGTCAGTCACCTCTGTCACCTTTTTCAACACGTTGGGAAATACTAAGTCACACTGACTGTTGTGTCACACTACATAACTTGCACCTGTGTCACACTACATTACCTGTCACCATGTCACACTGTTTGTGTCACATTTCATACCTGTTACCAGTGTCACACTGTAGTGTCACGCTACACTACCTGTCAAACCCGTGTTACACTGTTGTGTTACACACATCTTGTCACCAGTGTCACACTGTAGTGTCACACTACACAATTTGTCACCAGTCACACTATACTAGTCCCAGTGTAACACTGCTGTGTCCCCACTACACAAATTGTCACACTGTTGGTCACATTACATTAATTTTTCACCCCTGGTACACTGTTATGTGACACTACACTTGCTACCCCCTGTCACACTACACTAGTCACCAGTGTCACACTGTTGTGTCACACTTCTCTTGTCACCACTGTCACACTACACTGGTCACCAGTGTCACATTGTTGTGTCACACTACACTAGTCCCCAGTGTCACACTGTTGTGTCATACTACACTTGTCAATGATTTTAAGTTCCAGCTGCTTAGGTATGAAAAGAAAATTCAAAAAGGAACACATATACAAAACTCAAGAGGGTCACTAAATAAACGTAAGGAACACGTAAGACCTGGGAATAATTATGTCAGCGAACCTTTCTTTTAAAGACCATAACAAGACAAAGATCACGACAGCCAGGAAGATGACGGGGTGGATATTGAGAACTTCCAAAACAAGGAAAACAATGCCAATGGTGACACTCTTCAAATCGCTAGTGCTGCCTCACTTAGAATATTGCTCAGTGCTGACGACCCCGTTCAGGGCAGGAGAAATATCGGAGCTGGAACAAATACAGAGATCGTTTACGGCTTACATTGAGCCAGTAAAATACTTAAATTACTGGGAACGCCTGCAAGTCTTGAACATGTATTCATTGAAGCGGAGGAAAGAGATACATGATAATATATACCTGGAAGGTACTCGAGGGCTTGGTCCCAAATCTGCACACTGCCATAACAACATACTGGAGTGAGAGATATGGAAGGAAGTGTAAAATAAACCCAGTGAGGAGCAGGGATGCGGTAGGGACAATAAGGGAACACTATATCAACATCCGGGGTCCCAGACTTTTCAACATCTTACCAGAAGATATCAGAAACACAGCTGGAACAAGTGTAGAAGTCTTCAAGAGGAAACTGGACAAGTATTTTCACAAGGTGCCAGATCAACCAGGCTGTGATGAATATGTGGAGCAGCGGCCCTCCAGCAGCAACAGCCTGGTTGACCAGGAAAGCACCAGACGAGCCTGGCCCTTGGAAGGGCTCAGAGAGTAGATAAACTCTCGAAACTCTTTAAAGGTATATCAAAGGTAAAGGGATAAAGTGTCACATTGTTGTGCCACACAGTAACAATGACCTTTTTCAATTGTACGTATTTGTAAATAGCTTGATGCTATGTATCTATACCTTCCGTCTATGTAATCTGGCTACCTTCCGTCTATGTAATCTGGCTACTTTCCGTCTAAGTAATCTGGCTACCTTCCATCTATGTAATCTGGCTACTTTCCGTCTAAGTAATCTGGCTACCTTCCATCTATGTAACTGGCTACTTTCCGTCCCAAGTAATGTGGCTACCTTCCATCAAAGTAATCTGGCTACTTTTCCCTCTAAGTAATCTGGCTACCTTCCATCTATGTAATCTGGCTACTTTCCGTCTAAGTAATCTGGCTACCTTCCATCTATGTAATCTGGCTACTTTCCGTCTATGTAATCTGACTACCTTCCACCAATGTAATCTGACTACCTTCCACCCATGTAATCTGACTACCTTCCATCTATATAATCTGACTACCTTCCACCCATGTAATCTGACTACCTTCCATCTATGTAATCTGACTACCTTCCACCCATGTAATCTGACTACCTTCTATCTATGTAATCTGACTACCTTCCACCCATGTAATCTGACTACCTTCCACCCATGTAATCTGACTACCTTCCATCTATATAATCTGACTACCTTCCACCCATGTAATCTGACTACCTTCTATGTAATATGACTACCTTCCATCTATGTAATCTCACTACCTTCCATCTATGTAATCTGACTACATTCCATCTATGTAATCTGATTACATTCCATCTATGAAATCTGACTACCTTCCACCTATGCAATCTGGCTACATTCCACCTATGCAATCTGCTACCTTCCAATTTTTTAATCTGACTACATTACATCTATGTAATCTGACTACCTTCCATCAATTTAATCTGGCTACCTTCCACCCATGTAATCTGATTACCTTCCATCTACGTAATCTGAGTACCTTCCATCTATGTAATCTGACTACCTTCCATCTATGTAATCTGGCTACCTTCCATCTATGTAATCTGGCTACCTTCCATGTAAGTAGTCTGACTACCTTCCACCCATGTAATCTGACTACCTTCCATCTATGTAATCTGACTACCTTCCATCTTTGTAATCTGGCTACCTTCCACCCATATAATCTGACTACCTTCCATCTATGTAATCTGACTACCTTCCAACCATATAATCTGACTACCTTCCATCTATGTAATCTGACTACCTTCCATCTATGCAATCTGGCTACCTTCCATCTATGTAATGTGACTACCTTCCATCTATGTAATCTGACTACCTTCCATCTATGTAATCTGACTACCTTCCATCTATGTAATCTGACTACCTTCCATCTATGTAATCTGAGTACCTTCCATCTATGTAATCTGACTACCTTCCACCTATGCAATCTGGCTACCTTCCACCCATTTAATCTGACTACATTCCATCTATGTAATCTGACTACCTTCCATCTATGTAATCTAAATACCTTCCATCTATGTAATCTGACTACCTTCCATCTATGTAATCTGACTACCTTCCATCCATGTAATCTGACTACCTTCCACCCATGTAATCTGACTACCTTCCATCTATGTAATCTGACTACCTTCCATCCATGTAATCTGACTACCTTCCATCCATGTAATCTGACTGCCTTCCATCCATGTAATCTGACTACCTTCCATCTATGTAATCTGACTACCTTCCATCTATGTAATCTGACTACCTTCCATCTATGTAATCTGACTACCTTCCATCCATGTAATCTGACTACCTTCCATCTATGTAATCTGACTACCTTCCATCCATGTAATCTGACTACCTTCCATCTATGTAATCTGACTACCTTCCATCCATGTAATCTGACTACCTTCCATCCATGTAATCTGACTACCTTCCATCTATGTAATCTGACTACCTTCCATCCATGTAATCTGACTACCTTCCATCCATGTAATCTGACTACCTTCCATCCATGTAATCTGACTACCTTCCATCTATGTAATCTGACTACCTTCCATCTATGTAATCTGACTACCTTCCATCCATGTAAACTGACTCCTTCCATCATGTAACGACACCTTCCATCCTTAACTGACTACCTTTCCCTCTAGAATCTGACTACCTTCCCTCTAGTGTTCTGACTACCTTCCATCCATGAACTGACTACCTTTCCCTCTATTAAACTATACCTTCCATCTATTAAACTGACTACCTTCCATCTATGTCATCTGACTACCTTCCACTAGTAATCTGACTACCTTCCTCATGTAATCTAAATACCTTTCCTCTATTAATCGATTACCTTCCATCTATTAATCGACACCCTTTCCCTCTATGTAATCTGACTACCCTCCTCTATGTAATCGACTACCTTCCATCTATGAAAACTAAATAACCCTTTCCCTTTTATGAATCTGACTACCTTCCATGTAAACTGGCTACCTT
>NW_026473896.1:0-11293 GCF_026875155.1 Cherax quadricarinatus
CCAAATTTTTTTTTCAAGTAATTTAATTCGCTTTGTCTTGGGAGGCACAAGTTATGTTTATGTTTGTGCTGCCAGAGAGCTCATTTTCCAATGTTCTCTTGGGTGACGTTATTTTAATGACGTATATCTCAAATAAAATTTACAACGAATATTTTGAGTCCTGTAAGTGCAATAATAAATTCACATAATTTTTCTTTGTCTTTTCAGATAATAAGCCATTTACGTTTTCCAGGAGGAGCTGGATTTTTTTGAAGCCGTATTTAATGGCTCTAATTTCCAACCAAATGGACAAGCACTTCTCCCTACTGGTTGATAAAGTTAAGCTGGTAAGTTGTTTACCCATTGTTTGGTAGGTACTAGATTATATTTACTTCGTTGATGCAATGGGTATGGTAATTTTTTTCTATCTCACCGTAATGTTATAGGAGTTAGGTCATTCACACTAATATTAAAGCTGCTGTGTTCATTACTGTTGAGGTTGATGAACCTCTTATTTCTGACAACTTATGGAGATTTTTGACTAATTTCTACACAAACAGCTGCGGAAGTTGTCATCATACACAACAATTGTGGTGATAAGTGACGAGGCAACCTTCCTCGCCGCCTTCGTCAAGTGTCCGTCAAGGGGCGCCTCATGGTGTGGTCGACGAGGCTCCTCATCCTCACTCACTCTCGCCTCATGGAGCTGCAGATCTCCACACAACCTTGTCCACCTCAACTCTATGTTGGTTATTATCAACAACGACACAACAAACATCAGGTGATGTGTGTTTTGTTATACATACTTAAATGAAGATTAAATAAATGATCTTTGAAACCAACCACTATCAGATGATAATAATGATACTGAGGTAAGCAATGCAGTATTTTACAACACATACGCACCGCACGTACATAGACATAAACATGAACATTAACACACATACACAGTGCATTAACTCAGTACTCACTTTATGGGGTACACACCTCTAGTATTGGATAGGCACCCCAGTTGCCCACAGAAGAGCCTGAATTCTTGTTGGCATGGATTCAACTAGGTACTGAAAAGATTCCTTAAAGATCCTGGTCCATGTTGATATGACAACATCACACAGTTGGTGCAGATCTGTCGGCTACACATTGCGCGAATCTCCCTTTTCACAACATCTCGAAGGTTTACACCAAATTCTGACCCTAACATCTACATATCATAGCCTATTGGAACAAACATGTAATGATAGGCAAGTTCACCGTATTTTCTACACTTCTGGGACTCTCTGGAGCTGTCAGTTGCCCTTCTTCCTCCCTGGTGTATTGGAGATAGGTATCAGCCAATGAGGACGCACATGTGTAGACCCATACCACTTGCCTGCAGTCTGTCCATGCTTGAAGGGTGATACCATCTGGACGCTTCTAGCTACCATCAGATCTGCATAGTTGGGGTGGCTTCCTTATTGCTGGCCATTCGGCTGCTGTGAGGCTCCTCTTATTTATTATTTATTAACACACTGGCCGATTCCCACCAAGGCAGGGTGGCCCGAAAAAGAAAAACTTTCACCATCATTCACTCCATCACTGTCTTGCCAGAAGGGTGCTTTACACTACAGTTTTTAAACTGCAACATTAACACCCCTCCTTCAGAGTGCAGGCACTGTACTTCCCATCTCCAGAACTCAAGTCCAGCCTGCCGATTTCCCTGAATCCCTTCATAAATGTTACTTTGCTCACACTCCAACAGCACGTCAAGTATTAAAAACCATTTGTCTCCATTCACTCCTATGAAACACACTCACGCATGCCTGCTGGAAGTCCAAGCCCCTCGCACACAAAACCTCCTTTACACCCTTCCCTCCAACCATTCCTAGCCGACCCCTACCCCGCCTTCCTTCCACTACAGACTGATACACTCTTGAAGCCATTCTGTTTCGCTCCATTCTCTCTACATTGACAACTGGGACATCTTCTATGGCAGAAATGACATGTATGCCAGGATGGGGTTCACTTATCTAGGTCTGGGGTGGTAGCACTGGCAACTGCAGTGGAGGGAGCAGTGAGGACTTTAAACTAGGAATAGTTAGTGGTATGGGATTTGGCAGGAAAACAGTGAAGTCCCAGTGTAGTAATATTACGGGTTCTAGGGGAACTAGTAATAAGCAGAACGAGGTAGATATTGAAAAGCCAGGGACTTTGGGTGATAAGGACAGAAATAGGTTTAGTAGAAAAACAAAATGAGCAGGAAGGGTAAACAGAAAGGAGAGTCTTTCAATGTTTATTATGCTAATTGCCGTAGTGCTAGGAATAAGATGGACGAGTTGAGATTAGTTGCTAGTGTAGGTAACATTGATGTATTTGCCTTAACTGAGACGTGGTTTAATTAAAAAAGTCGGGACATGCCTGCGGAATGTCATATTCAGGGTTTTAAATTGTTCCAAGTAGATAGAAGTATCGGGAAGGGGGGTGGGGTGGCATTGTATGTCCGAGATTGCTTGAACTGTTGCATAAAAACGGGTATTAAGTCTGAAGTAACACATACGAGTCTGGATAGAATTTTCAGAGGGCATGGAAAACTGATTTTAGGAGTGATATACCGTCCCCCAAACTTAAATAGGGACCAAGGGAGACTACGATGGAGGAAATTGTTAAGGCCACAAGGCACGATAATGTAGTAATTCTAGGAGACTTTAACTTTAGTCATATTGATTGGAATTTCTTGACTGGGAATTTAGAATCATACGACTTCTTAGAAGTAGTTCAGGATTGTTTTTTGAAGCAGTTTGTGACAGAACCTACAAGGGGAAATAACCTGCTTGACTTAGTTATGGCAAACAATGAATCCCTTGTTAATAATTTAGAAATTTCAGAGGAACTGGGTGCTAGCGACCACAAATCAATTACATTTAGCATTGAATGGAAGTACGATAGTAGCGATAACTCAGTAACAGTCCCAGATTTTCGCTTAGCAGATTACGATGGGCTTAGAGAACACTTATCATCTGTTGACTGGGTAACGAAGTGAGCTATCAATATGACAGTTTTCTGAACACTATACATGCTGCTCAAAGAACGTTTTATCCATATAAAGAAATTAGATCAAATAGAAATGACCAAAACGGATGAATAATAGGCTCAAATATCTACTAGGGCATAAGAAAGGAATTTATAGGCGTATCAAAAGAGGTGAGGGTCATCTTATGAATCAGTATAATGACATTAAGAGGGACATTAAAAAGGGGATAAGAGAAGCTAAAAGGGACTATGAAATTAAAGTTGCTAGGGATTCTAAAAACTAACCCAAAAAGTTTTTTTCCAGGTCTATAGCACAAAAGTTAGAGATAAGATAGGTCCCCTTAAAAATAACTATGGGCACTTTACTGACAAAGAGAATGAAATGTGCTCGATTTTTAATAATTATTTTCTCTCAGTTTTTACACAGGAAGACACTAACAATATTCAGTAATTAATTTTTATAGTGGGCTAGAAGAGATAAATTATGTAACATCACAGTCACTAGTGAGATGGTTGTGAAGCAGATAGACAGTCTGAAGCAAAATAAGTCGCCGGGTCTGATGAGGTTTTTTCAAGGGTTCTTAAGGAATGCAAAATGGAACTCTGTGAACCATTAACTAATATTTTTAATTTATCTCTTCAAACAGGTGTAGTGTCTGATATGTGGAAGATGGCTAATGTAATTCCTATTTTTAAAACAGGGGACAAGTCGTTACCGTCAAATTACCGCCCAATAAGCCTGACCTCAATTGTAGGCAAATTACTAGAGTCAATTATAGCTGAGATTATAAGAAGCCATCTCGATAAGCATAGCTTGATTAATGATACTCAGCATGGATTCACAAGAGGCCGGTCTTGTCTAACTAATTTATTAACTTTCTTCAGTAAAGCTTTTGAGGCTGTTGACCACGATAAAGAATTTGATATTATTTACTTAGAGTTTAGTAAGGCTTTTGATAGAGTTCCGCACCATAGACTGTTAAAGAAGTGGCAGCTCATGGCATTGGGGGAAAAGTGCTCTCGTGGATCGAGTCATGGCTCACTGACAGGAAGCAGAGAGTGTCCATAAATGGGGTTTAAATCCGAGTGGGGATCTGTAACAAGTGGCGTTCCACAGGGATCAGTCTTGGGCCCGTTGTTGTTTATAATATATATCAATGATCTTGATGAGGGAATTACTAGTGATATGAGCAAATTCGGCCGATGACACAAAGATAGGTAGGATAATTGATTCAAACGTAAATGTTATGGAACTTCAGGAGGATTTAAACAAACTCTATTCTTGGTCAGAAAAGTGGCAGATGCAGTTCAATGTAGATAAATGCAAGGTTCTGAAGCTTGGGAGTGCCCATAACCCTAGTACTTATAAGTTAAATGATGTAGAACTTAGCCTACAGATTGCGAAAAGGACTTCGGGGTTATGGTGAGCAGCAACCTTAAACCAAGACAGCAATGCCTAAGCGTACGCAATAAGACAAATGATTACTGGGATTTATATCAAGAAGTGTAAGCAACAGAAGTCCAGAGGTCATACTGCAGCTTTATACATCATTAGTAAGGCCTCACCTAGATTATGCAGCTCAGTTCTGGTCTCCATATTACAGAATGGACATAAATTCGTTAGAAAACATTCAGCGTAGGATGACTAAATTAATACATAGCATTAGAAATCTTCCTTATGAAGAAAGATGGAAGACTCTTAAGTTACATTCACTGTTAGACGAAAGAATGAGGGGAGACCTGATCGAAGTGTATAAGTGGAAGATAGGTATTAATAAAGGGGATATTAATAAGGTCTTGAGGATGTCTCTCCAAGAGAGAACCCACAGTAATGGATTTAAATTAGATAAGTTTAGATTTAGAAAGGACATAGGAAAGTATTGGTTTGGAAATAGGGTAGTAGATGAGTGGAACAGTTCTACCTAGTTGGGTTATTGAGGCTGGGACTTGGGTAGTTTCAAATTTAGGTTGGATAAGTACATGAGTGGGAGGGGTTGGATTTGAGTGGGACTTTACATCAGAGCTTATTTCTTGGGTGGCATTGAAAATTGGGTTGGGCAAATGTTTTGTCAGTGGGATGAATTGTAAAGGACCTGCTAGTATGGGCCAACAGGCCTCCTGCAGTGTTCCTCCTTTCTTATGTTCTATGTTCTTACATGTCCGAACCACCTCAACAACCCTTCTCAGCCCTCTGGACAACAGTTTTGGTAATCCCGCACCTCCTCCAAACTTCCAAACTACGAATTCTCTGCATTATATTCACACCACACATTGCCCTCAGACATGACATCTCCACTGCCTCAGCCTTCTCCTCGCTGCAACATTCATCACCCATGCTTCACACTCATATAAGAGCGTTGGTAAAACTATACTCTCATACATTCCCGACTCTTTGCCTCCAAGGAGAAAGTTCTTTGTCTCCACAGACTCCTAAGTGCACCACTCACCCTTTTTCCCTCATCAATTCTATGATTCACCTCATCTTTCATAGACCCATCCGCTGACACATCCACTCCCAAATATCTGAATACATTCACCTCCTCCATACTCTCTTCCTCCAATCTGATATCCAATCTTTCGTCACCTAATCTTTTTGTTATCCTCATCACCTAACTCTTTCCTGTATTCACTTTTAGTTTTCTTCTTTTGCATACCCTACCAAATTCATCCACCAACCTCTGCAACTTTTCTTCAGAATCTCCCAAGAGCAGTGTCATCAGCAAAGAGCAACTGTGACAACTCCCACTTTGTGTGATTCTTTATCTTTTAACTCCACGTCTCTTGCCAAGACCCTCGCATTTACTTCTCTTACAACCCCATCTATAAATATATTAAACAACCACAGTGACATCACACATCCTAGTCTAAGGTCTACTTTTACTGGGAAATAATCTCCCTCTTTCCTACATACTCTAACTTGAGCCTCACTATCCTCGTAAAAACTCTTCACTGCTTTCAGCAACCTACCTCCTACACCATACACCTGCAACATCTGCTACATTACTCCCCTATCCACCCTGTCATACGCCTTTTCCAAATCCATAAATGCCACAAAGACCTCTTTAGCCTTATCTAAATACTGTTCACTTATATGTTTCACTGTAAACACCTGGTCCACACACCCCCTACCTTTCCTAAAGCCTCCTTGTTCATCTGCTATCCTATTCTCCGTCTTACTCTTAATTCTTTCAATAATAACTCTACCATTCACTTTACCAGGTATACTCAACAGACTTATCCCCCTATAATTTTTGCACTCTTTTGTCCCCTTTGCCTTTATACAAAGGAACTATGCATGCTCTCTGCCAATCCCTAGGTACCTTACCCTCTTCCATACATTTATTAAATAATTACACCAACCACTCCAAAACTATATCCCCACATGCTTTTAACATTTCTATCTTTATCCTATCAATCCCGGCTGCCTTACCCCCTTTCATTGTACTTACTGCCTCACGAACTTCCCCCACACTCACAACTGGCTCTTCCTCACTCCTACAAGATGTTATTCCTCCTTGCCCTATACACGAAATCACAGCTTCTCTATCTTCATCAACATTTAACAATTCCTCAAAATATTCCTCCCATTTTCCACTCTCCATTTAATAACTCTCCTCTCCTATTTTTAACTGACAAATCCATTTGTTCTCTAGGCTTCCTTAACTTGTTAATCTCACTGATGATGTTATTAACTTTGCTATGTTTCCCTTGGATCTACGGCGCACACGACCATCGGTCTGCCAATTCATGACCGCAAATACAACTGTGTTCGGAGAGAATAGGGGTGGCAATGCCAGTGCGGATGGTCTGTGAATTGAAACGTGTGCCAATGGAGGAGTTAGAAACAACCAACAGAAAGTCCCCTGAATGAGGAATTCTCACTGCTAGGAGGCGGGCTCTATCCTTTCTCGATACTAAAGCATTGCTGAAGCTATATTCTCCTCTATTGGGCCATCTCAGTGGGACTGTTTGTAGTTGTGGGAAGCAGGTCTGGTTTCAGAGCTCATTAGATTATCCCAGAGTGTGGCTACAAGTCCACTGGATGTAACAAATGAGGACAGGAAAGGAGATAGTGTAATCTGTCATGCCTTGCGAACATCACCTCCTAGTCTGACTGGAAGTGTAGGTTGGTCCCACTGCCCGTCTTTTAGAGTAAGGTTGAGTACTTTCGAGAAAATATGCCTCAGGATACTGTCGCATTCATGTAGTAGAGGGGATGATGTATGATGGTGTGCATCTTAGGAAATATGTTAACATGAGCAGTCTCCAGAACTTTGTGAGAAGGTACAATGCATCGTGGGTGTCAACATTGCCTATTCGTTATTCAATCCTCCTCAGTTCGTTCAGTTTCTTCCTGAGAAGTGAGTCACTGGCATCAGTTCTCATTATTATAATCAAAACCATGCGTTAAACCCACCAGGGTCATTACAGAGCTGCAGATCAGTTCCCGGAGATGCTCCAAGCAACACGCTGTTTGTGAGGGCAATGACTGATGCACCTGGTAGTCTTGATCTCACTGCATCGATCTCTGGTTGACTGACTCAGATGAGTGAGGTCTACGAAACGCAGCCCCACACCTCTAATTCTACAGCAGGCGTCTACACTATCCCCTGTGGGTTCTGTCCCAAGAAATATGTAGGCGAGACAGGCAGAGATCTTGCAGTCCGCTTGAATGAGCATCGAAATGCCTCTAACAGAGACGATGTAAGGTACGCCTGTGTCCTCCACAGAGACTCCACGGGACATTTGATGAACTGGAATGAGGCACAACTCGTTCTCACCGAACCAGACCTCAGACGCCGACGGTGCCTAGAAGCCTCACTAATCGCCGTCACCGACACTATAGAACGCAACACTGGAAACTACAAAATTTCAAAAACATTGGCATACATGATACTTAAGCACCACCAACCCAACAACACAGGAGTCACATGATTTCATCGTCTACCCGTCCTAATCATAGGCAGAGGTTGTTTTGATAAGGACCTGCCTCGCATGGGCCAGTAGGCCTTCTACAGTGTTCCTCCATTCTTATGTTCTTATGACATTCCTCAGGTCACGTGCGTCACATCTCACTCTCCGCCTATATATATAATGCCTTTCTACCTCTGTATGTTAGAAGTGATCAAGGTCCCAGGACCGAAACGTTTTCTAATAAATATGTCATAGTGTTTGCTTACGTGTCATTCTAAACCAACTTGTCGGTATTTATTACCAAGGTTTATACCAACGTTGCAAAGTATTTCAACAAAGAACTAGTGTATAAGTTGGTGTTACAGGTGCAGTGTTTACGTCCAGCTGCCGTATAGTCCGCGGGGATCCCAGGTTGTGCAGGTGGCCTCCTGGACACCTCGTCGTGGCCTCCTCCTCACCTCACACCTCCCACTCTTCCCGGAAAAATTCTCAGTGTGAGTTTGAAGAAAAATGTAATTCATATATTTTTTCTTTTTAAATTTTGCTTAAAGAGAAACTTTTTGTGAATTGGTAGCTGTAATAGTCTAAGCAATTTATTATTTTAATATACATTTGGTTACCTCTGACAAATGTTTAAAATGGTTATTATTTAAAAATAAAAATACCATGGGTGGGGTTAGAACCCGCTATCAAAAAGTCACAAAACTCCAGACCGATGCATTAGCCACTGGGTCAGCTAACTACAATATAGCAAACTGGCCCAGTGGCTAACGTGTCGGTCTGGAGTTTTGTGACTCTCTCATCACGGGTTCTAACCCCTCCCGTGGTATGGTTTATTTGCAATTGTGTTATGACTATTTCGGAAGTCATAGTTATTTACCTCAACGACGGTTTCCTATCAAGGTATTGTGACATCCATAAACGCACATTCATTACTCCTGAAATGACTTTCTGGAAGTGCACGGTCATCACAATTTAAATGAACAGAAGATTTTTTTTTGTTTATTTAAAACATGTCAATACATTATGAAATACATATATAAAAGAGACACACAACAGGCTCAAAACAATGTACAAGCCATCCCTACCTAATCACACCACCACCGCCCAATGGTGGGGTGAAAACTACCCACCCCCAAAGACCACCCCATCCTGCACCCTACCTTGAAATCAACATGATTTATAACACAGACAATATTAATGGTACAGTGGACATATAATAACAAAATGGACATAGAGTAACAAACTGGACATATAGTAACAAAACAGCACCCATCAGTCACAGACTGCCACTCTCTCAGCCCACATCCCCCCCATCTCATGGCAGATCGTAAACTCCCCACAGGTAAGTGGTTACACATTCCACCCTTACCTACAGTGCTTCAGTCTCCAGACATGAGAACATAGAACACTCATGCATGTCCAAAACTGCACCAAAATAACTCTACTATGCTATCCCACCCCCACATAGCTGCGGGCGGCAATTACCCGCCCCTAACACAACCCTACCAATCAACCCACCATTGCTATAACATATACAAGCAATAATGCACAAGCTATAACAATTGACACATTACAATGTGCCTTACAGGCGACCTAGAAGCCCTGCCGGGCATGCACTTTTCGACAGAAGCCAATACATGCATATTAAACATAGCAACCAGCAAAACTTAATATTACGCAACATAACATAATTGAACATTATACAACATAGCATAACAGAACATGGCACAGCATAACATAACACCGTGCCATGAAAGCACATTGGCACCAGGCTAAAATGCAGTCACACACTCGCGGCATATGCCACCCTCAACCATGCCAGCTTACCTTTGGTGCACACAGGCACAAGCAGGGACAACACCATGCAGGACCAAACACACCTCTTGTGCCACAGTCCACAGACACATCCAAACAGCACATATCAGACTAATTTCACACAAAACACTGGACATCCGCCCACTGCCCTCGAGGCGCACGCTAGCAGATACCCCAGACACTCACTCCATGCACTGACGCTGCCATCATGTAGCAGTCCACACCACACCTGTCACGATGCATCCTGCCCCTGCCTGAACCCCGTTCTCACCTGGCACCTATTTCCATAATTGTCCCTATTCCTACATGCCGTTCTATAGAACATTGCCGCAAGTACCCGCTTCCACACCCACACTCGTCCGTCCCCCTCATGCTCCACGAGATGTAGACAAAATCTACCATCACGTACACGATAGCACATGCCACACCCTCGACCTCCCCCCACGTCCAAGCTGAGTGCCCTCAGCACCTACACGCTCCTCGCCCCAACCCTCGCCATGTCGTGACTAATCCATTCCCTGATTCCCCCCAACCCCTCACAAAAAAACACGATATTAAGTGCAGTTCCCCTCATCCCCACATATCCCACACTGCCCCTCCCCCCCAACCCTCCTATCCCTCAGTACCATACCTGATGGTAAAAATGCCATGCAAAAACTGGATCACCTCACGCACCCTTGGTCTTGACCACATCCCCGCTGAAACACCTCCAAATGTTTCCTCAATCATACATTGGGTAAATCCCCTCCACCGGCGTCACTTCACTCCCATGAGCACCCTTTGCAAGACCCCCACCCTGAGTTTACCAGACTCCTGGGCCAGTGCCATTGCACGTAGGACCGTCTCACACTCCCACAACCTTGCCCCCTATACAAGCCCAGCAGCATTTCCTGCACCTTCCCCAACTGCTCCTCACAGAAACCCCCCACTCCAGTACCTCTCGCCATATAAACACGCATTTAACTCACCACCACAAATCCAAAAGACTAAACCACCCCGACGCACAGGCAACATTACCCCTCGCTTCTCAGCTAGTCACACCCTGAACCCCACAAAAACCTGAACACCCTCCATTGGATGTGACGAATCACCGGTCCTGTCAAGGGGAACACATTAGCAACGTACCAAACCTTACTATACAACAGCACGTTTACCACAATTGCTCATTGCAACAGGGTTAAGTGGGATGGTAACAGCATCCCCAACTGCTTCTCCATGCAGTCCACCAACCGATCCGAATTAGCCTTTTGCGGCCATGCGAGGTTTTTTCGCATAAACAATGCCACAGATCTTCAAACTCCCCATGCACTTCTGCACCACTGGACAACTCCATTCCACTCTCTGCTCCCACGTGCTCAAACTCAAGATGAGAGACTTCTCCACATTCACGACCATGCCAGTCACGTCCCCATACAGTCAGACAACCTCACCCACTTCACCCAAACACGTCCTCTCGCCTACCAGAATAGTCATGTCATCCATGTACCCCACCTGTCCCGCCCATTCCCTCCCCACCACCCCCTCTCTCCCCATAATCCCTCCCCAGCTAACCTATAAAAGGGGTCTGCACCCTGCA
>NW_026473897.1:0-10625 GCF_026875155.1 Cherax quadricarinatus
AAAGCGGCCCCAACAGGGGCTGAAATTTCGGGAAAATTAAATGGTTTAAAAATTTTGTAAATGAACCAGTACCGTAACTGTACTGTGAGTTACAGTCCTACGTCCTCCTAGTTTTAAGTCCCTTCCGGGTAAGGTGAGGTTATCAGTACCTACCTGTCACTGCCTGAGGTACAGTACCTACCTGTCACCTGCCTGAGGTTACAGTACCACCTGTCACTGCCTGAGGTTACATGCTCTCCCTCTGTATTTCATCGGGTTTTTTTATTGTTTTTTACCTCTCCTTCATATGTTGGATATCAGTGAAATATTTGAACATCCTGATGTTGCTGAGTGGTCACGAATTTTAATAAAGTAACCAAAGACTTTCCCGTTTACCTCATATACAGTATATGGATATCGTGCCGAATAGTTCAAACTTGCGATTTTGGGTTAAATAGCTTGCCGAATAAGGAAAGCGGAAATTTGAATATGCAGTGACTTCGCAAAAATCATCCTGAACCTAACGAAAAAAATATATATTTCATTGTGTTTGTTTATTATTAAATTATTGTAAACTTATCTAAAACATATTTAGGTGGATTAGACTAAATTAAATTTAGGTTGTTATAATAAGGTTAGGTAAGTTTTCTAAGATTCTTTTGGTACAAAATTATTAATTTTTACATTAACATAAAGAGAAAATTTTAGAAAGGACTTAATTTTAAATGATGTGGAAAATTGCATTTATCTGAATGTATCATAATGTACATAACAGTAAATGAACAGATAATTATTATTTATCAGTTAGACAAGTAGGAATTTGGGACACCTAGGTCGCAAAAAATGTCCCCCTTCGATACCTACCACTGTCATATCCACAAGTTGCTCTGGACCTATTAATCATAATTGATTTGTATCACCAGGAATGCTGGTAAATATATAAATTTGTGGACTGTATATTAAAATTAAAAAAGGATTATATATACACACATTTACATAACAGGAGAATATATCTTAATATCACTCACCAGTTTGACTGGTCTAAATTTATGAAATTACTGGCCAGAATTAAACATAAACAGACTTATCTGAGCTTCCTGGAGCTGTCTTGTCCAGTCGCTGATACTCAAAATTTTGCAGAATGCACATCCAACAATTTTGCCTCCTATTTGAGAGGTGTCAGAGCAATTTTAACCTCTAGAGCACGAAAAATTCTTCCCATTCACTCTAACATTCTGTTCAATTCAAACAAAAAATGGCGAGTGTCTTTCTGTGCAGGCGCAGCTCAGTTTCCCATTTTCCATCACATAAATTTTATTAAATACAATATAGGCCATCTATTTATCTATAAATTACCATATTTCCCGGAAAATATATACAGTATTTTCCACACTGCGGCCGGCCGGAGTTCTGCTAAACGACTCAAATGCAGATTTGGCAACGTGGAGGACCTGGGTACATATAGATCTGGCATCCACAGGCAAAAATATTACACAAGATTTAATCACCCTTTTTACACTTTGCCGTCCTTGGGGAACCCAGAAATTTTTCCGTAATAAAATTTAAGGTATTTTGTCCCCCACCATGCTTTTACAATTTTTAGGGACATTTAGCACAATTAAATTTTTTAGATGAGGGTTTTGGGGCAAAAATTAGGGTTTTTTTAGCATAATCACCAATTTCAGATTTTGTAACCCCTCTGCCCCTAATTCATTTTTCTCTAAATACAGCCCCATTTCTCATTATGGAACCTTTCACAAATTTTTTTTTCCACATCAATTTTAATCTCATTTTCCCTAATTTCCTACTGTACCCTCTTTATCCAATATTCAAGAGGATGTAAAACTTAAATATATCATCTTGTTTTGAAATTTTTAAAAACCAACTTTGTTTCATTGATTTTTTTTGGGTAAAGGAAGACCATTTATAAAATGGCTAAGGAGGGGCAAACTATGGGGCAGTGTCACAGTAATTTTTAACAGGGGCAAATACCCTTTTGTACAGGGCCCAAATTACTTATTTAAACCCAAACCCGCCGGTCCTTTAAAAAGATACAGCAAAAAAATTTTCAAATTTAATGAGATAAACCTCGAGACAAAAAATCACTGGATTCTCCTCGCCCGGTAATGGGTTAAATTTAACATAGCTGACCCAAACTATTTTACTTCCTTTCATCTGATTTTAAATTTTAGTGACTCTGTTTTTTACACACAATTTACGTTTCCATTACGAAACCATTGTAAGCTACCCATTACCCCAAACCAAATTACGTTCCCCTAAAAATTTTCTCCTGCAACTTTTTTCTTTTAAAATTAGCTAACTTGACACCTACATAAATGGCTGTTAATTCCAACTGAGGTAAGGTACGTGATTTAATTGGAGACACTTTAGCCTTAGACATAACAAGAGAAATAACACTATTACATTGAAGGTAAGCAACTGCTCCATATGCCAATTTTGAAGCATCACAAAAAATGTGGATTTACATTTTTCCCATTTGGATTGGCCACCTGGCGTGGGAACTCCAACATTGGAATTTTTTTCATAATCACCAATTAATTCATCCCACCTGTTAATGAATTCCTCAGGTAGAATTTCATCCCAAGCACATTTAAGTTTCCATGCTTCCTGAATTAATAATTTCCCTCTTATAGTAAGGGGTGACACAAAAACCTAGTGGATCAAAACATTTGGAAACTTCAGCGAGCAAAACTCTCTTAGTTAATTTATTGGGCATACTGTAATTATTAGGTTTTAACATTAACAAATCTCTCAGTATCCCAAGTTAAACCCAATACATTTTCTACATTTTTGCACATCATCTCCAGGGTTCCTGACTATGGAACTGAACTTCTCCAGGCTGAGGGACTGACAACCTCAAAATTCTACGACTTCAAGGGTGATGGACTGACTACATCGTCTTCACATCTCTACTGTTCCTGCCTACTTTCTGTATTCGACTGAAAAGCCTACTGTGTAGGCGAAACTTTTAGGAATAAAGTTGCCTAACTGTTGCCTATGTGTCTTACCTACCACACATTAATATAATCTTTAGCCACACTTGGCTTATCTTATCAAAATTAATATTGTAATTATTATAATCCACTACACATTAAGTAAATTTGTGAACTTAACATCCACCTCCTTCTGTCATTTCACATATAATTACTAAGTAATTAATTAATGCCTTCACTAATTACCTCCGGTTCAAGAAGGACCAACGGGCAAATTAAATTTGGAAAATTGCATTTATCTGAATGGATCATTATGTACATAACAGTAAATGAACAGATAATTATTATTTATCAGTTAGACAAGTAGGAATCTGGGACACCTAGGTCGCAAAAAATGTCCCCCTTCGATACTTACCACTGTCATATCCACAAGTTGCTCTGGACCCATTAATTATAAATGAAATATACATACACCAGGAATGTTGGTAAATATATAAATTTGTGGACTGTATATTAAAATTAAAAAAGGATTATATATACACACATTTACATAACAGGAGAATATATCTTAATATCACTCACCAATTTGACTGGAGATTAAGGTGTATTAAACTCAGAAAACCTCAGTCTAAATATATGAAATTACTGGCCAGAATTAAACATAAACAGACTTATCTGAGGTTCCTGGACTGTCTTGTCCAGTCGCCTGATACTCAAATTAAGCAGGAATGCACACCCCAAAAATTTCGCCTCCTTTTTTGAGAGGGGGTCACCCCAAATTTTTAAAAACCTTTTCTAGGAAACAAAAAATTTTTTCCCATTCACCCAAAAACTTTCTGTACATTCAAAAAAAAAAATGGCGATGTACTTCTGAAACCGGCCGCGGGCCCCCAGTTTTCCCCTTTTTCCCATCACAAAAATTTTTTTAAAACAATAAAAGGCCATCTTTTTAAATTATAAATTCCCGTATTTCCGGAAAAAAAGGTTAGAGGTTGGTAACAGAAACCCCCCGGGGGAAGTACTACCGCCCTCCAAATAAACTGTGAAACAAAAACCCGTAACTTTTTAAAGCATGATGGAGGTTTCCCTTGGTTTCTTTTTCTTTTCTCATAAACACGCTAGATAACGGGGTTTATCTTGCTACTTTTTCCCAACTTAAATTTTGGGTTTCCCCCTTTCACAGACCCGAAACATCATATAAAAATATCCATACACCCTAGGTTTTTCTTTTTTTTCTACATTGCTTTTTTTTCTTTTTTTATTTCTTCATTTTTCCATGGGGAAGGGGGAAAAAAATTTTTCCCTTTCCGAAGCCCATGCGTTTTTTTTGAGGCGACAAAAATCCCGGAAGCAATGGGCAAATAAACCCCTTCTCCTTTGGACATTTCCCTAAAAAAGAGAAGAAGAAAAACTTTATAAAAACGGGTGCTTAAAATTTTGCGTGGATGTAGTGCGGATGACAAGAAAAAATGATTGCTGTTTTAAATGAAAAAAAAGAAGTTGGTTTTTCCCCTGGCCCAAAGCAAAACAAAGTTTAAGGGGGAAGGGGAGTTTCCGGGGGGGGGAAAAAATGGGTTTAAAAAAATTCTGGAGTACCCTGAGGGGTTTTAGAGAAAAGGGAAGGGGGTAGCAGTAATTTTTAAATGATCAGTTTATGGAAGGAGAAAAAAGAATATGAATTTTTAAAAATTCAAGAAAAAATGGGGATTAAAGAAAAGGTTGGATTGCAAAAGTGGGGTCATAATAAGTGTGTATCCCACCTGGAAAGAAGGAAATTTGCAAAGGAGGGGAGAGAAAATTTTTGGGAAAATTTTAAAAGTAAAAGGGTATAGGACCTTTTAAACCCAAGTGAGAGAGAAAAGGGGTGGGGGCCCCGAATGCAAATTAGGAAAAAACTTTTAAAAGAGGGGGGTGGTAGGAATTTTTTGGGGTACCAGTTTAAATGAAAATTTGGGAGCCTTTTTTGATTGAACTTTGCATAAAAAAGGATTTTTAGTTAAAGGTAATAAAATATTTTAAAAAAAAAGAGGATAAATATGTAAAAACAAGATATGATGTAGGGCCAAAAGACGTAAATTTGTTGGATTTTTTGTATTGGTAGATAAAAGACTGTTGGGGTAAAACTTCAGGGTGTACAAGTTTATAGAGGGGGCCCCAGATATACAAATCACTTTTTAGTTGTACTACACGAGAGTAAAAGGTAGATGGGATACAAAAAATAGAAGCATCAGGGGAAAGAGAGGGAAGGTTTTTTAAAAAATAAAATAGGGAGGCAGTTAGGGAAAGATATAAACAGCTAAAGGAGGATAGATGGGCTAATGAGAGCATAGGCAATGGGGTCGAAGTGGTATGGGGTAGGTTTAAAAATGTAGTGTTAGTGTGTTCAGCAGAAGTTTGTGGTTACAGGAAAGTGGGTGCGGGAGGGAAGAGGAGCGATTGGTGGAATGATGATGTAAAGAGAGTAGTAAGGGAGAAAAAGTTAGCATATGAGAAGTTTTTACAAAGTAGAAGTGATGCAAGGAGGGAAGAGTATATGGAGAAAAAGAGAGAGGTTAAGAGAGTGGTGAAGCAATGCAAAAAGAGAGCAAATGAGAGAGTGGGTGAGGTGTTATCAACAAATTCTGTTGAAAATAAGAAAAAGTTTTGGAGTGAGATTAACAAGTTAAGGAAGCCTAGAGAACAAATGGATTTGTCAGTTAAAAATAGGAGAGGAGAGTTATTAAATGGAGAGTTAGAGGTATTGGGAACATGGAGGGAATATTTTGAAGAATTGTTAAATGTTGATGAAGATAGGGAAGCTGTGATTTCGTGTATAGGGCAAGGAGGAATAACATCTTGTAGGAGTGAGGAAGATCCAGTTGTGAGTGTGGGGGAAGTTCGTGAGGCAGTAGGTAAAATGAAAGGGGGTAAGGCAGCCGGATTGATGGGATAAAGATAGAAATGTTAAAAGCAGGTGGGGATATAGTTTTGGAGTGGTTGGTGCAATTATTTAATAAATGTATGGAAGAGGGTAAGGTACCTAGGATTGGCAGAGAGCATGCATAGTTCCTTTGTATAAAGGCAAAGGGGACAAAAGAGAGTGCAAAAATTATAGGGGGATAAGTCTGTTGAGTATACCTGGTAAAGTGTATGGTAGAGTTATTATTGAAAGAATTAAGAGTAAGACGGAGAATAGGATAGCAGATGAACAAGGAGGCTTTAGGTAAAGGTAGGGGGTGTGTGGACCAGGTGCTTACAGTGAAACATATAAGTGAACAGTATTTAGATAAGGCTAAAGAGGTCTTTGTGGCATTTATGGATTTGGAAAAGGCGTATGACAGGGTGGATAGGGGGGGGCAATGTGGCAGATGGTGCAGGTGTATGGTGTAGCAGGAAGAGTTTTTACGAGGATAGTGAGGCTCAAGTTATAGTATGTAGGAAAGAGGAAATTATTTCCCAGTAAAAGTAGGCCTTAGACAAGGATGTGATGTCCACCGTGGTTGTTTAATATATTTATAGATGGGTTGTAAGAGAAATAAATGCGAGGGTCTTGGCAAGAGGCGTGGAGTTAAAAGATAAAGAATCACACATAAAGTGGGAGTTGTCACAGTTGCTCTTTGCTGATGACACTGTGCTCTTGGGAGATTCTGAAGAGAAGTTGCAGAGATTGGTGGATGAATTTGGTAGGGTGTGCAAAAGAAGAAAATTAAAAGTGAATACAGGAAAGAGTAAGGTTATGAGGATAACAAAAATATAGGTGATGAAAGATTGGATATCAGATTGGAGGGAGAGAGTATGGAGGAAGTGAATGTATTCAGATATTTGGGAGTGGACGTGTCAGCGGATGGATCTATTGAAGGATGAGGTGAATCATAGAATTGATGAGGGGAAAAGGGTGAGTGGTGCACTTAGGAGTCTGTGGAGACAAAGAACTTTGTCCTTGGAGGCAAAGAGGGAATGTATGAGAGTATAGTTTTTACCAACGCTCTTATATGGTGTGAAGCATGGTGATGAATGTTGCAGCGAGGAGAAGCTGGAGGCAGTGGAGATGTCATGTCTGAGGGCAATGTGTGGTGTGAATATAATGCAGAGAATTCGTAGTTTGGAAGTTAGGAGGAGGTGCGGGATTACCAAAACTGTTGTCCAGAGGGCTGAGGAAGGGTTGTTGAGGTGGTTTGGACATGTAGAGAGAATGGAGCGAAACAGAATGACTTCAAGAGTGTATCAGTCTGTAGTGGAAGGAAGCGGGTAGGGTCGGCCTAGGAAAGGTTGGAGGGAGGGGGTAAAGGAGGTTTTGTGTGCGAGGGGCTTTGACTTCCAGCAGGCGTGTGTGAGCGTGTTTGATAGAAGTGAATGGAAACGAATGGTTTTTAATACTTGACGTGCTGTTGGAGTGTGAGCAAAGTAACATTTATGAAGGGTTCAGGGAAACCGGCAGGCCGGACTTGAGTCCTGGAGATGGGAAGTACAGTGCCTGCACTCTGAAGGAGGGGTGTTAATGTTGCAGTTTAAAAACTGTAGTGTAAAGCACCCTTCTGCAAGACAGTGATGGAGTGAATGATGGTGAAAGTTTTTCTTTTTTCGGGCCACCCTGCCTTGGTGGAATCGGCCAGTGTGATAATAAAATATATATATAATATATATATATAATATATATATATATATATATATATATATATATATATATATATATATGTCGTGCCTAATAGGTAAAACTGGTCAATTAGCAAGAACTCATTTAAAATTAAGTCCTTTCTGAAATTTTCTCTTATACGTTTAAAGATATATATCTTGAAACGTATAAGTGGACCCCCGGTTAACGATATTTTTTTGTATTTTTTTCATAAATGTTAATGTAAAAAATTTTAATTTTGCACCAGACCAATCTTAGAAATTTTACCTAACCTTATTATAACAAGAACAATTTATTTTAGCTTAACCTAACTAGATATATTTTAGATTTGTTTACAAAAATTTAATACTAAACAAACACAGTGAAATATATTTTTTTCGTTAGGTTCAGAATGATTTTGGCGAAATTATTGCATACACAAATTTTCACTTGTCTTATATGGCAAGATGAACGTTGCTATTTAAGCCAAGATCGCAAGTTCTGCCTATTCGGCACGACATATATATATGTTGCAATACTTTAATAACATATTGACAATGATTTATATTTTCCGTTGTGCACCTCGTCACATCCATGTCGGTGTTATGTTATGCATCATCTATTATGATTACAGTTATTCTATCTGCGTATCTACACCGAGAGGTGTGTATCTCTATGTATTGTACCCACAGTTATGTATCTCCTTGTATTTTCACAAACATCCGAGGGGGAATGGATACGATTGCATTAACTAAGGACACCTTTACTCAAAACGTTGCGGTCCTTGGATCTTGTTCATTCAATCATTTGAAGTGATCAGGTTCATGGTCTGATTTTTTTTTTTCAATGAAGGTGTCCTAAGTGAATGAATTCTTGTCAATTCCCTTCAACTTTCTTGCTACTTTCACAGAGATATGTATGTCTTAGTGTATATACACTGTGAGGTTTCTCAAAAATTATATAATATATATATATATATATATAATATATATATATATAAATATATATATATAATATATATATATATATATATATTATATAATCAGGGTATATACATCTATAGGAGTGTATCTCTGAGTGTATACACAACCGATCTCAATGTATATACACTGATAGATGTACATCGAGAGCTGTACATCTTTCAGTGTATATACATCGAGAGGTATATTTTTTAGTGTTAATACATCAAGAAGTATGTATGTACACTAAGCGTTTATCCCCCATCTTAGTGATTAAAATATATTTTGAATATTGCTGTGTAAGTGAATTACGTTCTTAATGGCCTATAACCTAACCTAACCTAACAAAAAACTATGTGGGAGTTGTGTAGCCGAACAAGCTGCAGATTTTTCTATAACTAATCTGATAAGCCTAACAAATCTGCTGTTACATGAACAACTATTGGCATGACTCACGAAATCGTAATAAAACAATTGCAAACAAACCATGGTATGGGTGAGGTTAGTATTCATGGCAAGCGAGTTGTAAAACTCCAGGTCAGTTACAGGTAGATCATTCCTGTATCTGGTTTCCGTGAGTTAACTTTAAACTTACATCACAGGTTTGTCCGGCTGCGAAGACGTTTGGAATTGTTATTGGAGTGTATAGGTGCCAATTAAATATAAAAATGTATGATTTTTTCCTGTAAAATATCTTCGGTATGCCTCTCCTGAATGGTTATTTTTTTAATAGTTGATGCAGCTTATGGAGAGAATGGTACCCAATAAGATAAGGTTATACAGAAGTATATTTGCCAATTTTCTAACGCGGTAGTTGTTGTATTCCATGCGATAACCAAAGATTGCCCCTTTTGGTCGGGTTTTAACCTGTTTATTGTGCTTTTGTGTTCAACCGAATGGAAGTTTTTTGTTGATTTTGGTCCGTGTAGATTTTAATTTAATTTAATTTAAAAAAACTGGAGAATGTCTCTCGTGTATCTCAAGGAAAATTTTCGATTGAGGTTGCAGGTGCCAGTTTACTAGTTTTACCCAAAAAATTGGTAAAAAATTAAATAATGGTTTTCATGTGATAATTTGTGAATGCCTCACCTGACTAGTTTCTATACTTCATTACCTCTAACGTTAGCATACAACCTTTCAGCTGTTTCAGATTTCATGTTTGTGTAATTTAGAATATTGATCTCTACATAACTAAATTCATTGGCCTTAAACTTTCAAAGCTGGTGTGTACATGCTGAATTTATATTGTGAGTGTGTTGACGTAGAGGGGGTTGGGCTTACGGAATATAGGAATACTTTTCTCTGATCGTGCAGCGACCTAAAAACATTTAGGCTTGTTTTTTTAATACACCAGCTTTCTCCCAAGATATGGTAGCCCAAAAGAAAGAAAACGCAATTAAAATTATTATTTACCCAAGCGCTGTGTTGCCATAATCATGTTGATAACACAGTTCAGATGGCCATTACAACTACAACATAACCATTCCTCCTTTGTTATTAGTTTTTGTTATTAACACTATATTTATTATTTACTATTATTATCATTATAAAGAATGTGACGAGTTAATTATATATATTCCGTTTTCTACTTTAGAAATATATCGTATCCTGTTGTGGTCGATTAGATAACATGAGAGCATTGTGTACACACCAGCCAGGCCACCAGGCAAGTCAAGACGCGGCTGTTGAGGCTATTCTTCATTAAAACCAAAACTACGTGTTAGTGGTGTAGCAGAAGAGCTTTTAGTGCTACTGTGTTCTGCTCTACAGGAGCTCCTTTTCAAATCATAACTTGAAAAATTCACCTGTGATCGCCATTTTGTTCAAAAAATAAGTTTGTGCCACCATACTCATTTTTTTTTTTTAGTAAATGGACACGTGCAAGTTTTGAATATATTATTTAACCGCAGTGTTTCCCTCGCCAAATATATTACAAAGAATTATTGTACATACCCGACAGAACAGGATCATATATATTCAGGAAAAGAGTGAAGTGAAATAGGCGTTAAAAGCTGAGCTTAAAAGGCAGTTTAACAAAGTTTTTAATGATAATCATAAGTATTAAGTGATACCAGAGTTGTGGGGGTCTTACGAGGCTTCTAATTACCCCAGATGTTGAAGCCGATGCTTTTGATTGATTGT
>NW_026473898.1:5000-11382 GCF_026875155.1 Cherax quadricarinatus
CGCCTATTCGCTGATTTTGCTACTAGGTCCTCTCTCTCCCTGCCCCATGAGCCTATCATACCTCGCCTTAAAATAATGATTCCCGCCTCCACTACGTCACTTTCTAGGCTATTCCCCGGCCTAACTACTCTATGACTGAAGAAATACTTCCTAACATCCCTTTGATTCATCTGAGTCTTCAACTTCCAATTGGACCTCTTGTGTCTGTGTCCTTTTTGGGAACACCCCTCTTTGTCCACCTTGCTACCCGCCAGTTTTTATATGTCGTTATCAGTCTCCCTGACCCTTTCTGCCCTCCGTGTGTCAGGCCGATTTCCCTCAACCTTTTTCGTAGGACAATCCCCGTAGCTTGGGGACTGTTTTTGCAAACCTTTTTGCATTTTCTCTAATTTTCTTGGTGCTTGACTAGGGTGGATTCCAAACTGGTGTGCATACCGCTATGGGCCTGACGTAAATGGTATAAAAAGTCTTTTTTAAAACGAATCCTTATGAGGTTCGGAACGCTACCCGTAGGTTTCCCAGGCGCCCGTATGCTGCAGCAGTTATCTGATTGATGTGCGCCTCGGGAATATGCTGGGTTTTTATCTCACCCCCAGTTTTTTTCCCTTGAGGGGGTTTTGCAGTTTTTGGCCATTAAACTTTTTGTCTGGGGTCTTCTTTGCCTTCCCCAATTTTTCATGACTTTGCATTTGGCGGGGTTTAAAATTAAAGGAGCCAGTTGCTGGACCTCTTGTACCTGTCAGGTCTCTTTGTAGCCCTGCCTGACCCTCTTTCCGTTTTGATTCTTTCATTAACTTCGCCACCAAACAAGGACATTCTGAGTCTACCCCCTTCCTTTATGTGTTCACATATACCAAAAACAGCACGGGTCCTAGGACTGACCCTGTGGAACCCCGCTTGTAAAGGGGCGCCCATCTGACACCTCGTCCGTCCATGACTCGTTGTTGCCTCTCATAGGTTTCTCTGATCCATTGCATTTGCCTTTCCTGTTATGTGTGCCTGATCCCTAGTTTTGCAGTAACCTCTTTTAGGAACTGTGTCGAAGGCTTCTTGCATCCCAAAAAAAATCAGTCGACCATCCCTCTCTCTCTTGTCTTACTACTTTACTTGTCATAAAAATCTAGTAGTTTGTGACACAGGGTTTTCCTTCCCGAAACCGTGCTGGTTGCAATTATACACTTGTTTCTTTCCAGGTGCTCCCCCTTCCTCCTGTGACTTTCCATACCCTTGCATACTATACACGTTAGTGATACAGGTCTGATTTAGTCCTCATTCTGTCTCCCTTTTTAAAAAAATTTGGGGCTAATTTGCCATTTCCATACCTCAGGGAATTGCCCAGTTTCAAAAGATTGTTGAAGATTTTGTTAATGGGTCACAAATATCTCTGCTCCCCTTTTAAGGGCCATGGAGAGATGTTGTCTGGGCCACACCGCCTTTGAGGGGTCAAGTTCGCATACAGCTTTTTTCACCTCCTCCTTGGGTTTTATGTACCTCATCCAGCACTTGCGGTGTGCCCCCTTTCTGATTTCCTTGAGTCCTCTGGGTTTTCACGTAAATACCTTTTAAATCTTTTGTTGAGTCCCGACATACCCCTTGGTCTTCTTGTGAATTCCCCATCACCCTTCCCCCGTCTGATTACCCGGTCCTTGACTGTGTTTTCCTCCTGATGTGGCTGTACAAAATTCGGGTCGTCTTTACTTTTTATGCTAGTCTTTTTTATATTGCGTGACCCTCCTTTCTTATCTGTGCAAAATTCATTTCTGGATCTTCGGGCTAATTTTTCTTTTTTTCTTGAGTTCTCTGTTTTCTGTCCCTTTTCCCTTTCTCTAGTAAACCTAGATTTGCCCCCCTACCCCTTTGGGGTTTAAACCCAAAGGGAAATCGTTCGGGTTCTTCCCATTATTTCTTTTTCCCCCTTGGGGAAAAAAACCTTTTCCTTTTCCCTTTTGTGTTGTTTTTCCCCTCTTCCTGGGTGGGAGCGTCAGTGTGTTAATAATTTAAATTAAAAAATAACTATTATTTAAAATTTTAAATAATTTTTTTCGGGGAAAAATTTTCTCCAAAAAAAAGAAAGAGATTGAAGGGTTTTCAGGGTTCACACGGGCCAGAAATTTGAAGATTGATCTCATCAGGGGTTTTGATTACCTCCGTGAAGGTAAACGGGTTGTGTAATTAAGTATCCCCAGAATGGTGATATTTTGGGCTTACTGATTTTTTTTTTGGTGTTTGTGGGGGTGGGGTTGTTTTGGGGGGTGTTGTGTGTGGGGTTGTGTTGTGTTGTGTGTTTTGTGTGTGTTGTGTGTGTGTGGTGATGTGTGTGTGTTTAGGCAATAAGATCACAGCAGACGGGTATAACACAATAGCAAATAGCAACACTAAAAAAAATTAGTGTACCCCAAATAATTTGTGGTTCCAGTGGTCGTTTTAATCCCCCGGGCCCCCGGGCCTTTTCACTGACCCTTACTGGGGCCCTCTCTCCCCCTTCCCCAAAAGAGCTTTAAATCAAAAATCGTCTTAAAGCTATGTAGGGTTTTCCCTGCCTCCACTACGACATTTCCCCGACTTTTCCAACTTCCTGACAACTCTTTGACTAAAGAAATACTTCCCAACCCTCCCCTTTTACTCAACTGGGGTTTTTTCAATTTCCAAATTTTTGACTCTTTTTTTCTGGGGTCCCATCTCTGGAAAATTCCCGTTCCCCTGTCCATCGTCAATTCACGCAGTATTTTGTATGTTGTTATCCCGTCCCCCTTGTGTCCGGCCGAACTCTCTTAACCTTTCTTTGTAGGACATTCCCCCTTTGCTCCGGAAAATAACTTTTTGCAAAACCCTTGCATCTTCTCTATTTTTTTTGACGTGCTTAACCAGGTGGGGGTTCGAAACTGGTTTCTGCATACTCCATATGGGCCTGATGTACACAGTGTAAAAGAGTCTTGAACGATTCCTTTTTGAGGTATCGGGACGTTATTCTCAATTTTTTTTAGGGGCCCCCTATTCCGCAAATTTTTATTTGGTTGTGTCGCCCCAAGAAAAATGCTTTGTATTATATTCACCACCCAAAACCTTTTCCTTGAATGAGGTTTGCAGTCCCTTTTGGGTACCTAGGGCTAATATTCTGTCTGCGGTCCCTTTTTTTGCTCTTCCCCCCCCCCCCCCCCATCCCCCCCCATACTTTTTCATTTGGGGGGTTAAAAATTTTAAAGGAAACCCAAATTTCCTTTTTAAAACCGGTTAGCAGCCTGTTTCCCGTGAAAGGGATTGTGTTTTTGGGGGGGGAGAGAGAGGAAAAGAGGGGAGAGAGAGAGAGAGAGAGTGGGGACCAAACCTCTTAGCAAAAAATGCAAGCTCTGGTTTTTCAGGCTCTGCGCTATGTCTCCTCATTGTTTTCCCCTTTATGGGGACTTAAGGGGAAATTTTAAATGGAAAAGAATCCGGGAAGACTCCTTTTTTGGGGGAAGGGGGTTTCCCCAAATAAGAGTGCTGGGGCCAATTTTTTTTTTTTTTTTTTTAGGAATGTTACTTCAATGAAATTTTTCAAATGCAGAAAAACTGTACCCCTGACATTTTACTTATCCAAAGAAGAAAACCCCGCTGCTCTAAGTTTCAAATCACCCGCTAAAAGCTATATCAGCTTTGGGGGAAAAAGATTGTAATTAAAAAATTTGCACCTGGAAAAACAAATGACGATGATCTTAGGCCCTCTTGAGGGTAATGCCGGTGCAGTAGTAGGGATGAATGGGAGGGGGTTTTTGGGACCTGGGTGAAAAATTTTGGGTCTAAAATGACCTGAAAAAACCCCTTGTAAATCTTGCAAACAAGGGGATCCAGGAAGCTTACAGCCTTCGCAGTATTTTCGGGATCTGCTTTGACAGTAGAGGTTGCAAGATTTTGTAAGAGGCACCAAAAACGCTCACACCTTGATTTTTCTTTACTTTTTTGGTTTTGGGCCCGCCCCCCCCCCTTTTTCTCTGGCACTGCTTGACAGAGTAAGAAAAGAGCCAGACGTCTCATCTCTCCCGGCCGGGCCCGTCCTGGGGTGATCTGTCATTTTTAACAGAGCCTTTAACACGGGGGGAATTTTGGGTGGGTTACTTTTTATGTACAAGGCCAAAAATTGTCAAAGTTCCAAAACTTGGGGTCCATTCGAGGGGCAGCGTGAAGAAAACTTCTATACCACAAGACGGGCAGAAAGCAGCAACTTCACTCTGGCTGTACTCTTCTCCAGAACATCACTCCATCTGAGATCATATATACCCAGGATGACTCGAGTATGGAACACATTCGTACAGCATAATGATGTCAACGAGATAAAATCAGTTGATCAAATGAAAATGCTGGCCCCCAGATGGCTCCAACTTCATCCTGTTCCCTACTTGTATGTTTTATAACAATAAAAATGCTTTCAAATGAGCTGATGTAGGTAACAGCTCTTAGTTTGCCAATAAAGTTAGGAATCCTTAACCTGTAAATAGCTTGTCAATATAGCTAGGGATCCTTAAACTAACCTTGTCAAACTCCGTGTAAAAAAAAGAGAGAGATTGTCAAAGTACCACACTTGGCTCCACTCCGAGGACAGCGAGAAGTGAGGTTCGATACAAGATGGGCAGCAAACTGTAACCACATTCTGACTGTGCCCATCTCCAGAACAACGTTACATCTGGAATATGTTCTTACTGCATAATGATATCAAGGAAATGAAGTCAGTTGATTAAATGAAATCGCTGGCCCACAGATGGCTCCAACTTCATCTTGTTCCCTATTTGCTTGTCTCATAACAATAAAAAGGCTTTTAAATAAGTTAATGTAGGTAACGTAACATCTCTTAGCTTGTAAATGAAGTTAGGAATCTTACCCTAACCTTGTTAAACCCTGTGTAAAGAGAGAGAGAGAGAGAGAGAGAGAGAGAGAGAGAGAGAGAGAGAGAGAGAGAGAGAGAGAGAGTGAGTGTTTGTTATCACGAACCAACAGCTTAACTGATTAGGACAAGTTACTGTACGAGGCCAACATGCTGGTCATAGTAACAGAGACGGTCCTATACTTCAGTCATTAGCATGATAAGATTATATGATATCAATTGTAATTCATTAGATCAAAGAGGATAATCACACAATTATTTTATTACAAAATTAAACGTATTAAATTATTGGTTGAAGCAACAACACAATTTGGATATACGTATTATGTGGTCAGGAATATCATCATTGTGATTATATGCTAGGCTTTATTTTTTTTTTTTTTTTGCAATTCATTGTAGAATAACTGACACAGTGTGTGTGCTAGTTATTCTACAATGAATTATTCACAAAACTGTAACTTGATTTATAGTTCAGTCCACAAGAATCACTCAAGCTTCTCACCCAAGACTCAGTATTACAACCCAAAGAATATTTATCTCAACCACAACAATGAAGACGCGACAGACACAACAGTCAAGCAGATCACAGTTGGTGTAACACAGGATAACTAAATAATCCTAGGGTACAGCGATTCGTCAAGGACCCCAATGGAAATAAGTAACTTTGACTTTTTTGGGGTTATCCTAAGCAATCTACACATATCCTGCTATGTAGGATAATTTACGTAACTGTATTTATGTGTACCTGAATAAAGTTACTTAATCTACAGTATTTAGCAAGAGACAAGAGTCTCGTGAATAAACTGTAGTCACAAAGGAAGAAGAGGTGGTCCGTTTGCTCCATTCTAATGAAAAGATTAATGAACGAATTTCAAATAAACTATTCAGAGGTCAAGAGTAACTCTCTATATACACATTCAAGACAGAATGAAAAGAAGAGAACAATGTGACACAGGACGAGGCCAGTGGACCTGACCCAGCAGGAAGGAATTACTGTGCATGTATTCTTTGATGTGCGCGATCGGGGCGTCCTTGAGAGAGATGTTACATCATGGAACATGAATTCACATACCGTATTATCTGGCATATAAGGCGCGAATTTTTCTCCCACAGTCATGGAATATCAGTCTGCGTCTTATATGCTCAAGGTCAGGGTCAAGGGAAGGCTTTCTGTTGCACTTGAGCAGTTGTTTACTAACGCTAAGTTACAACTGCTTCCAAACAATCTTATATGTCTTACATTCTCGTGCGCCTTATATGCCGGAAAATACGGTACTTAGTCGTGATATCACGAGTCACATATTGTCATTAATATACACCTTCGGTGACAGTTATTAACGTCAATGGGATACCTTCATTTTGTGCACAGTAATTAGATGATATGTACAGTGTTAATACAGTGTTAATAATAACTTAAGGCACCTAAAATGGAGGAATATAGCAAATAATATTGTTGCAGTAATAATACCAGGAGGCAGCTCTGATGAAAACTCACACTCACACGAGTTTTAATCTCTGCACAAATTC